>UESW01004232.1:259164-348083 GCA_900491605.1 Calamus simplicifolius | reverse complement strand
GGCGATGATCTGTAGGAACTGGTGATCTCCGGCGGGAGGAATGCTGGCTAGGCTGCATCACCCCAGGGACAGACGGGTTCGGCTTCGGTTGTCGCAAGGCTGCTTGCTGATGCTGCATGCCTTGAACCATCGCCGTCAATGACTGGACTTGCGCGGCCAAGGCGGCGAATCGATCCTCCTGGGGTTGCTGCGGAGCGGACGTAGGAACTTCATTCTGTGGAGCAGAAGGCCCTGCCCCCTGGAGATTTGGAGGCTTTGGGAAACAGGAAGCGAGAGCCAGGGGGGCCTCCGCGGGTGGACCGGCCCCGCAGCGCTGCCCCCCAGTGCGACCGGCCGAAACTCCTTTCGTTCGAGTCGTCACCATGGCTTTGAGGTCTTGAAGACAAGAGAAAGAAGAAAGCCGCTGGTTCGAAGTCTTTCTCACACTCCCCTACCTGGCGCGCCAATCTGATGACGCCAAAAAACCCTCCTCGAACATCGGGGATGACGGACGTCTCCTTCTCGAAGTCCTTCAAGAAAAGTCCCTGGGGACCGGTGGCACCGGTGGGGACCCTCCGACGATCAAGTCAGTTGCTTGGGCTCAGACAAAGAACCGCTCCAGCGAAGAGGAGCTGAGGCGGTTAGGGTTTTTGCTGGGAGGAAGAAAGCTCAGAAAAACCAGGGTTCAGATCCCACTTACAGCGTGAGTATGTCTTTTATACCTGTCCGAATACCATGACTCGCGGCCTTGGAAGATCTCTGTCGTACCGTTGCTGGCTGATGACTGGGCTCCATTGCTAGAAGTAGCGAGTCGTACGCCGTAGCGAGGCATGGCGATGCACAGGGACATGCAACGCGCCAAACACCGTTATGAGGCATGGCCCTCCGTAACGGGGCACAATCACGGAGGTACTGAATGGTACGCTGCGGCAAGGCATGGTCATGCACAGGGGCATGCGTCAAACCTCATTATGAGGCATGACCCTCCGTAACGGGGCACAATCACGGAAGTACTGAATGGTACGTAGTGGCAAGGCATGGTCATGCGCTGAAAATCATGTACAAGTACCGTGCCACCTGATATTTGCTATTTTCCTTGGCAGTTGAGTCACGTGTTGACCGCTGATGACCCCACCCCCCGACCCCGAGGGGGTGCTAGGGGTGGGGGAATGACAGTGCACCCCGAGACCGATGGGGGTCTCGGGGTTAAGAAATGATGACCCACCGGTCTTGGGGTTAAGAAATGATGACCCCCCGACCCCGAGGGGGCGCCGGGGGTGGAGGAATGACGGTGCACCCGAGACCGATGGGGGTCTCGGGGTTAAGAAATGATGACCTCCCCCGACCCCGAGGGGTGCCGGGGGTGGAGAATGATGGTGCACCCGAGACCGATGGGGGTCTCGGGGTTAAGAAATGATGACCTCCCCCGACCCCGAGGGGTGCCGGGGGTGGAGGAATGATGGTGCACCCGAGACCGGTGGGGGTCTCGGGGTTAAGAAATGATGACCTCCCCCGACCCCGAGGGGGTGCCGAGGGTGGAGGAATGACGGTGCACCCGAGACCGGTGGGGGTCTCGGGGTTAAGAAATGATGACCTCCCCCGACCCCGAGGGGGTGCCGGGGGGGAGGAATGACGGTGCACCCCGAGACCGATGGGGGTCTCGGGGTTAAGAAATGATGACCTCCCCCGACCCCGAGGGGGTGCCGGGGGTGGAGGAATGACGGTGCACCCCGAGACCGGTGGGGGTCTCGGGGTTAAGAAATGATGACCCCCCCCGACCCCGAGGGGGTGCCGGGGGTGGAGGAATGATGGTGCACCCCGAGACCGGTGGGGGTCTCGGGGTTAAGAAATGATGACCCCCCCCCCCCCCCCCCGACCCCGAGGGGTGCCGGGGGTGGAGGAATAACGGTAGCTGCCGTTACCTTTTCTGAGGACACAGGGATCAGTCATATCACCGGATATTCTCAAAGATTGATCTCAGGTCAGGGTACCATCAACTCAAGGTCAAGGAGGGAGATGTGCCAAAGACAGCATTCAGAACCAGATATGGCCACTATGAGTTCTTGGTGATGCCGTTTGGGTTAACAATGCCCTAGCAGCATTCATGGACTTAATGAACAGAATTTTTAAGCCATATCTGGATCAGTTTGTGGTGGTTTTCATTGATGATATTCTGATATATTCCAAGAGCCATAAGGAGCATGAGGACCACCTGAGGATTGTGCTGCAGATTCTTCGAGAAAGAAGCTTTATGCCAAGCTACAGAAGTGTGAATTTTGGTTGGATCAAGTATCTTTCTTGGGTAATATAATCTCTAAAGATGGTGTATTATGGACCCGAAAAAGATTGAAGCTATCATTAGCTGGAGCCGACCTTCCAATGTGGCGAAAGTCAGAAGCTTCTTGGGGTTAGCCATGTATTACCGTAAATTTATGGAGAATTTCTCTCGCATTGCTCTACCCCTAACTCACTTAACCCAAAAGCGAGTGAAGTTTGACTGGACAGTGAAGTGTAAGAAAGTTTTCAGGAGTTAAAGTAGCGCCTGGTGTCAGTTCCCATTCTTGTTCTTCCGACAGGATCTGAAGGTTTTACTATATACACTGATGCCTCTCGGAAAGGATTGGGGTGTGTTTTGATGCAGAATGAAAGGGTGATAGCCTATGCCTCCAGACTGAAACCTTATGAGCAGAATTATCCTACTCATGATCTGGAATTGGCTGCTATGATTTTTGCTCTGAAGATTTGGCAGCATTATCTATATGGAGTGTCGTGTGATGTATATACAGATCATAAGAGTCTAAAATATATCTTCACACAGAGGAAGCTGAATTTAAGGCAGAGGAGGTGGTTGAACTATTGAAGGATTATGACCTGAATCTACAGTATCATCCTGGGAAGGCCAATGTAGTAGCTGATGCTTTGAGCAAAAAATTCTCTTCTGAGTTAGCTGCTATGATCACTTCCCAGCCTCACGTATTGAGAGATCTGGAGAAGTGGGAGGTTGGTCTGAGAGTACAACAGTCTGATGGGCTTGTTGCAGCACTTGTACTCCAGCCGACCTTAGTTGATAGAATCAAGTCCTTCCAATGGAAGATTCAGATATACAAAGGATTAAAGGAGTTATGCAGTCAGGAGTTCAGAATGAATTCTATGTAACGGAGGATGGATCCCTGAAATTTGAAGGGAGACTTTGTGTGCCAAACAGTGAGGAGCTAAAGGCTGAAATTTTGAAGGAGGCTCACTACTCTCCTATACTGTGCATCCAGGTGGCACTAAGATGTACAGAGACTTAAAGAAAAAATTTTGGTGGAAAGGCATGAAGAGGAAGATTGCTCAGTATGTGGCCAAGTGCTTGGTGTGTCAGCGAGTGAAAGCCGAGCATCAAAGGCATGCAGGACCTCTTCAGTCTCTGATGATTCCACAGTGGAAATGGAAAAGATTACAATGGACTTTGTGACTGGTCTGCCCAAAACTCCTAAGAGTAATGATGCAGTTTGGGTCATTGTGGACAGACTAACAAAATCAGCTCATTTCCTACCTTTCAGAGTTGGGGTCTCTAGTGAAAGATTGGCTAATTTGTATATTGAGTAGATCGTGAGACTCCATGGTATCCCGGTATCTATTGTATCAGATAGAGATACCAGGTTTATGTCCTAGTTTTGGAAGAGTCTTCATAAGGCTATGGGAACCAAACTAAACTTTAGTACTGCCTATCATCCCCAGTCAGATGGACAATCAGAGAGGAACATACAGATTCTGGAGGACATGTTGCGAGCCTGTGTAATGGACTTGGGTGAAGCTTGGGATAACCACTTACCTTTGGTGGAGTTTGCATATAATAATAGTTACCAAGCCAGCATCCAGATGGCTCCATTTGAAGCTCTGTATGGTAGGAGGTGCAGATCTCCTATATGTTGGGATGACGTGGGGGAAAGGAAATTGCTAGGCCCTGAGCTGATTCAGCAAATAGTAGATAAGGTGTATTTGATCAGGAAGCATCTTTGTACAGCTCAGAGCAGGCAAAAGAGCTATGCTGATGTCAGAAGAAGGGAATTGAAATTCCAGATTGGGGATCATGTTTTCTTAAGGGTATCACCAACCAAAGATGTGATGAGGTTTGGGATTAAAGGAAAGCTGAGTCCACGTTATATTGGACCTTTTGAGATCTTGAGCAGAGTCGGAAAGGTTGCTTACATCCTGGCACTGCCTCCGATTCTATCTGGGGTACATAATGTTTTTCATGTCTCTATGTTGAGGAAGTATATCTCTGACCCCAACCATGTCATAGCATATGAGCCTATACAATTGAGGAAAGATTTATCGTATGAGAAGCATCCTGTGCGTATCGTAGACCGCAAAGATCAGGTTCTGAGACGGCGTACCATTCCCTATGTCAAGGTGCAATAGAGTAATCATTCTGAGAGGGAGGCTACTTGGGAACTGGAGGAGGAAATGAAAGAAAACTATCCACAACTATTTGTATCTTAAAATAGTTAATGATTGAAAACTGTTAGCTTTAGTTGATTGTTAGTTCTTGGGATAAAATTGGAATTTTAATTTTCTCTAATGAAAGTTATCAATTTCGAGGCTGAAATTTTTATAAGGAGGGGAGAATGTAATCCCCTGGATTTCTCAACTGCTCGTGAGAGTTATCACGAGATCGGGAAGATAGACTCTAGATATTTGAATTTCAAATATCTCTAACTAACAGAGTTCCAAATCCCTTGATTTGAGGACTCTGCATTGCCTTTAAAGGATCATGTGGAAACCTCCTTCCCATCATATGTGAACGCCTTCTTCTCATCATCTTCTTATGCGGACGTTTCTTCCCCATCATCCCCGTGCATGCGTTTGCTCTCGGTGAGTCTCTCTGTCCATGCCAGGGTTAGAGAGAGAGAGAAGAGAGCTGAGATAGGAGAGAGAAGCCACCTGGGAAGGATTGCCGGCGGTCCGATCCTTGGTTCGGGCCCGGCGGCATGCTCGCCGCTTCGCCGGGACCTGAGCCTTGGTTGGCGACCTTCACCGGCGCCGGGCGTGCGTCCGGTGGAGGTCCGACCGGCCATGGTGGCCGGCCGTGCCGCCGGCATGCCTCGTGGCCATGGTAGACATGAGAGAGAAAGAGAGGAAGAAAGAAGAAATTGGGGAGAGAGAAGGAGGGGAGGCCGGCCGCGGCGGCGGCCGGCTTTGGTCCGGCCAACGGTGGCTGGACCGACGCCAATTTGGTCGGAATTGACACTGGCACCGTGAAGGATGCGCGGGAGACGAAAGAGAGAAAGAGAGAATGGGAGAGAAATTGATGAGAGAGAGGGGGGGAGAGGCCGGCCGCAGCGGCGGTCGGTCCCGGTCTGGCCAACGGTGGCCGGGCCGCCTCCAATTTGGTCGGCGGCGGCCCTGGCCACCGGCACAGCTCTCGGCTCCTCTATTTCAAAAGAAACAGAGGAGCTAGGTGATAGAGATTGATGGGCCGTTTGGGCCGTCCAGTCTTTGGGCCCTGTTGGGCCGTTTCTGGAGCCCTGTTTGAGCAGCATTTTGGGCCCTGTATCGGGCCGAGAATGGAAAAGTAAATATATGGCCCGAATCAGGATTGATTCTAGTTTCTGGGGATAATTTTGTTTCCCTATTTGGGTGTATACATTGAGAGATATTCGAGGCCAAAGTTGGGCCCGTGAAGTGGTTTGGGTAGAGTTTAAGAATTAGTTTGTAATTCAGATTTTAGAAATTTAATAATGAAAAATGATACTGTAGGTTCCCAAGTGTCCAATTAGCTGGGTCATCAATTGAAATTTACGTACTATGGTAAGTAAGTCAAGTATTATAATTTTATAAATTATTTAATTTGTAAACTGTGAACTTACAGTTAAATGTAATTATGTTAATTTTGCAAAATCATGTTGTTACTATGATAATATGTAATTATGATAATGATAGAAAAACTTTATGTGTCGCCGCGGTTCTCACATGACAGATTATCACATGACATATAACAGAATACTGGTACCAGGACCCTTCCTCTTAGGGGATATTTAAGAGTGATATACAAGAAGTGTGTTGTAGGGCCGTGGGACACATAAAGAAAAATAATGACAGTATAAACAATGTTTTGTTACATCGCATATATTCTAGTAATTATTATTGAATTAAGTTTCAAATTAATTGATCTGATGACATGAACCTGCTGATAGCATGATAAATGAAATTTTGAAATTATATTAGGCTTACTTATTGAGTGTGAGCTTATAGAATTCTCACAATGTTTTTCAAAGCCTCAAGAATGAAGAAGGATAATTGGGATAGAAGGAGCTTCTATTAAATAGACTTAGTTTCATTATATTGATTTAGTTCAGATTTTCTTGTGTGTAGGGCAGGTAGCCCAAGACTGATAATTATGGTTTGTAATAAATCATGGATATAAATTTTGCTTTATATTGATTTATGTGATGAAGTTCGAGATGCCTTGCATGCCTGGCATGTGGCGGGTTATCATCCTAGCTCAAATTTTGGGACTGGGGCATGACAACTCCTTTTATAATCTCCTCTTAATCCATATCTTGATGCAAAATAGCTGTTGAGAGTACTTATGGATGAGTTTATCATGAGAAAGGAAAGAGCCATTGAAGATTACCAGAAAAAATATAGTTGTTGGAGCTATTTCTAACAATTCTGAAAGTCATCTCTAATAGATTAGAGTCGGCTCTAATTTGGCCTGGGGTTGGCTCTAAGTTGGATTGCCCAAAATAGAAAAAAAAATTCTGTCACGGAGTCAGCTCTAGTTTTTCATGGGGTCGACACATCCCATGCTGGAGTCGGCTCTAACTTCCTTGGGATCGAATCTTACTGTGTCCCAAAAAACATAGTCTCTATTCTCAGGTTAGAGTCGGATCTAACTTTTCTGGAGTCGGCTTTAATTTCTGATGCAGAAAGAAGGTTCTCTGTTTCTCAAGTTAGAGTCAGCTCTAATTTTTTGGAGTCGGCTCTAAACCGTGCCAAACGTGCGAAACAGTTCCGATACGCTCTGAAGTCGGCTCTAATATTTCTAGAGTCGGCTCTAAAGTCTAAAACTTCACACATAACATTAAAAATTGATCCAAACTTATTTTTCTTTGAGTTATGAATATTTAACCATTTTAAGTTCCTGAAACACTTTGTCAATCTCATTAGTAATATAAGAAATATACTCATGGCTTTTGCTAATCATCAAAATCAATAAATGGGTCAACAATCTTCTCCTTTTTGATGATGATAAAAACATTGAGTATATGCATAATCAATTAATGCATAAGTATCAAAATAAGCAAATTCTTTATTTAGTTAAGATGATAATAACAATTTATGCTAGAATCTTCACAATTTCATTTCAACCATAGTTTATGCTTTATAAAGACTTCATCAATTCAAACAATTTCTTATATATCATTCAAATAAGATTCAATGAATAATGACTTAATTAAGCTCCCCCTATATATGTGCATACTACATATCCATTTAAAATCAATATACAACTCTTTCTCCCTCTGAGTAAGTCCATATGCATATACAACTCTTTCTCCCCCTTTTTGTTATCAACAAAAAGGTTAAGAAGATATAGGATAGTCATTGCTCAAATTGGGATCAAAATTAATCAATATAAGAATTGAATATTACAGAATTCAAAATTCAAGGATCGAGGCTATTTTCATAGAAAATATCATATATTGCACTGAGTTATTGAGTACAAAGGATCAAGTGCATAACATGTGAAAACAAGATAATCACAACAAAATTCATTGATCCTAATTACATGCTAAGTAAAACAATATATTCTAAGTTTGTCCTATATACAAACTAGCTTTCATATGCTAATCTTAAAATCTAAAGATAACTTAAGATATATTGTAGTTGATTGGATTGGAGTAGAGTTGGCTTGGCTTGGCTTGGCTTGAAGGGAAGGGAACATCATTTCAAAATCTTCTTTAGTTCCGTCAGAATCTGTCCCATTCCTTTTTCTTGAACTTTCATAAAATCATTAAGCAGTTTCTCAACAAGGGAAGCAGTTGTCACAACTTTCTCCTAAAGTTCTGCATTACCTTTGGAATACACATCTGAGTCACCTCTAATGTCTTTGATCTTGTCAAAAATTGATTGCAGTTCAGTCTTCAAGACATCAGACGAGGTACTGAATGATGACTCTATCTTATTAACCTTTTCTTCCAAAGTGTAACAAAGCTGCCTAACTCCCAATAGCTGATCTCTGACATCTTCTTTAATCCTTGCCTCATGCTCTACCAATAAGGCTTTGAGCTGCTCAATTTATCTGTCAAAAAAGTTAAAAGAACTGGGGATAGAAGTGGTAGCCGCTACTGGTTGGGGTGCTAAAGTACTCAGTCCGGGTGAAGAATGTCTGATAGCAGATGGTCCAATTTTCGAAGGATCAGGGACCTTTTCAACAAAATCAATTTCAGCCTCAGCTGCTTTTTCTTCTCTAATAGGTTCTGTCATCACAACTTGTCCTCTCCTCTGCCATTGGCCATTTACTTTCTTAAAGCCCATATGGAGAAGAGTAGCAACATTGTAATAGTCTGTATGCCTTAATTTTTTCTGTGGCTCATTTTCCAATATGTTAACTCCTTGACTCTGAAAGATCAGTATTAAAATCATTCCATAAGGCAGGGTGGACCCTTTCTTGCTTCCAGCCTCTGCCATATAACCAATCATCATACCAGCCCGGTTAATGGGCTGTCCCATTATTACACAGTCCATAACCACTATATCTCTCTCAAATACATACTCAAATCTGCCAGATTTTTAAAACAAAATCCTAATGTTGTGTAGTAGCCTTAACTCCAAGGATAATTGATTTGCACTTATTTTCTCAAAATCTATCACTTCTCTTCCTAGCATTCTTGACAAGGCTTCTCCTCTATCACTATGTGAAGTAGCAGTCATGCCAATCATTGAAATTTCTAAAAGATTGGCTAAAATTTCTGAAGTTAAATGGATACGGGTTCCTCTCATAGAACTAACCAGTCCACCATCCCCTCTACTCACATTATTGTAGAAATCTCTCACTAAATCAGGATAGGTGGGGGCATCAAGAGAGCAAACCTTTTCCATCCCATTTCCTTCAATTGTCTTCCAATAGAAAAACCTTCAGATTCAAAGAAGTTGAAATCTACCTTTCTTCCTATGGTGATAGCTTTTTCGGCCAGAAGATCGATTTGTGGTGAAGGTGGGGTAGGAATGGCGCTTGGTGTTGAAGAGAAAGAGGTTGAAGAAGAGCTCGATGAGGGTTGCCTCCTGAACGTCGAACAACCTCCTTCCAATGGTGACGATGACACCAATGGCCGATGCTCGTCGCTTGGGAGCCATTTGAGATCAAGGGAAGTTGAATTCAAAAGATTTTGAAGGTTTGAGACAAGTAGAGAGAAGTTTGGAACAAATTGGAGTCGGTTTGATTTGAAAAAGTGTTGGCTCTGCCCTATATAAAACAAAAGGGGACCACTTAGAATCGGCTCTCGCAAAGCGAGGTGTCGGCTCTAAATCGCTAACACAGTCAGTGCTCAAAATAGAGTCGGCTCTGCAGTAGCAAGTGCCATATCTAAAAAATCAGACAGAGAGCATAATAAATTAGAGTCGACTCCAACATAAATAGAGTCGGCTCCAAGACAGCTTCAGTGAAAGATAAGAGTTTCAAAGAATCTGAAACTTATCAAAATAATCATCAAACTCTAGATAATTTTTTCTTGAAGTGTGGTGGATCAAGAACCTCAAAAATCTAGATGAATTGTCCTTTGAATCATAAGAAGATTTTTAAGAAAATGATTGAATTCTAATAGTCATTCTTAGGGATTCTAAAATCATTCCAATGGATCACAAACTCCTAATTCTCCTCTAAGATAGCAAAATCTCTCTTCACTTAAAGGTTTTATAAATATATCTGCTAATTGTTCATTAGTACATGTATAACCAAGATAAACATCGTTGTTGACAACATGTTCTCTAATGAAATGGTGTCTTATCTCTATGTGTTTAGTTCTCGAATGTTGAATGAGGTTTTTAGTCAAATGTATTGAACAAGTGTTGTCACATTTAATTGGTGTTTTATCAAGTGTTATACCATAATTCTTAAGTTGTCGCTTAATCCAAAGAATTGAGCACAGCAACTTCAACTGCAACATATTCAACTTCAGCAGTTGATAATACAACTGAATTTTACTTTTTGCTAAACCAAGAGATTAAGTTATTGCCTAAGAATTGACATGCACCGCTTGTGTTTTTACTATCTAATTTATAACCAGCAAAGTCAGAATCAGAATATGCAATCAGATTTAGTGTTGAATCTCTATAGTACCATAATCCTATATTTTTAGTTTCACTTAAATATCTGAAAATTCTCTTTACAGCAATTAAGTGAGATTCTTTAGGATCGGATTGATATCTAGCGCATAAACATACAACAAACATAATATCAAGTCTACTAGCTTTTAAATAAAGTAGAGAACCAAGTATACCTCTATAATGCTTTTGATTTACTTTCTTACCATCTTCATCTTTATCGAATTTGCATAAAGGACTCATTGGTATGCCAAGAGATTTAACAGATTCCATACCAAACTTCTTAAGAATCTCCTTAGTGTACTTTATTTGTTGATAAAAATCCTTCTCTTTCTTGTTTGATTTGAAGTCCAAGGAAGAAGTTTAGTTCTCTCATCATACTCATTTGAAATTCTCCCTGCATTAACTTTGCAAAATCTTGACAAAGAAGATTGTTAGTAGCACCAAATACTATATCATCAACATAAATTTGTACTACTAATAAATCTTTTTCTTTTCTTTTCAAAAATAGGATTTTATCAATATTTTCTCTAGAAAAATTATTTTTAATCAAAAATTTACTCAACCTATCATACTAAGCTCTAGGTGCTTGCTTTAAACTATAAAGTGCTTTGTGTAGTTTAAAAATATAATTTAAAAATTTATGATCTTCAAAATCAGATGGTTGCTCAACATAAACTTTCTCATTTATAAAAATATTTAAGAATACACTTTTTACATCATTTAAAATAAATTAATGTTTATGCAACATGCAAATGCAAGTAACAATCTAATGGCTTCTAATCTAGCAACAGGTGCAAAGATTTCATCAAAATCAATACCTTCTTCCTGATTATATCCCTTTGCAACTAATCTAGCTTTATTTCTAATAACAATGTCATTTTCATCTAATTTATTTCTAAATACCCGTTTGGATCCTATAACTGGATGATCTTTGGGTCTATCAACTAGGGTCCATACCATATTCTTAGTAAATTGATTCAATTCTTCTTGCATGGCTAACATCCAATTGCTATCCTTTTCGGCTTCCTCAATTATCTTGGGTTCTATATGAGACACAAATGCAAGATGATTATTGATATTTCTCATGAATGATCTAGTTCTTACACCTTGAGATGGATCACCTATGATTAAGTCCTTTGGATGACCATAAGCATATCTCCAATCTCTAGGTAGATCCGTATCATTACAAATAGTATCAATACCATCATCCTTAGGTGAGTCATCATCCTTAGCTTCAAGTTCATGATTTGAAGATACATCGACATTTAATTTTTCAAGATCTCTTTCAAGTAAGTTAGTATCTTCCTCATATATTTCTTTTCAGAACTTGATGCTAAAGACTCATCAAACACTACATGAATTGACTCTTCTACAATTAGATACTTCTTATTGAATACTCTATATGCCTTGCTAGATGTGGAATAACCTAAGAATATACCTTCATCTGATTTAGCGTCAAACTTTCCAAGATTATCTTTACCATTATTATGAATGAAACATCTACAACCAAATGCATAAAAATAACTAATGTTGGGTTTCTATCATGCCATAATTCATAGGGATTTTCTTAAGAATTGATCTAATTAAGGCTTATTTAGGATGTAACATGCTGTGTTTATTGCTTTTGCCATAAATATTTTGGGAGTTGGCTTTCACATAGCATGATACGGGCCATGTCTTCTAGAGTCCTATTTTTTCCTTCTACAACTCCATTCTGTTAAGGTGTCTTAGGTGCTAAAAAATTATGATGAATGCTATTTTCAATACAAAAATTTTTAAGTAAATGATTTTCAAATTCAGTCCCATATCACTTCTAAGAGACACTATGATGGTGTTTTTCTTATTTGTGACTTTCTTGAAGAATTTTAGAAATATCGAGAAAGTCTCATCTTTATAAGCTAAAAATAATACCCAAGTGAATCTAGAGTAATCATCTGCTATCACAAGATCATATTTCTTTCCTCCTAGACGAGTGGTTCTAGTAGGTCAAAAAAGGTTCATGTGTAGTAGTTTGAGTGACCTAAAGTGGAAACAACATTTTTAGATTTGAAAGAATTCCTAGTTTGTTTTCCAAATTGACATGCATCACAAACTCTATTATTTTTAAAATCTAATTTTGGAAGACCTTTAACTGAATCCATTCTAAGCAATTTTGAAATCAAGTGTGTGCTTGCGTAACCTAATCTACGATGCCATAGCCATCCAATCTCATTTACCTTAGCATTAGCAATTAGGCATTGGTTACATGTAGCCAAATTACCCAGATCAATTAAGTATACATTGCCATTTCTATTTCTAACAAATATAATGCTATTGTCATTGGGATTTGATACAGTGCAGGTAGATGCTTCAAAGAAAACTTTGAAACATTTATCGCATAGTTGGCTAATGCTAATTAAGTTATATTTTAATCCATCTATATAAGACATTCTCAATAAAAGTGGA
The DNA here is from genome assembly GCA_900491605.1 of Calamus simplicifolius. Classification (NCBI taxonomy): domain Eukaryota; kingdom Viridiplantae; phylum Streptophyta; class Magnoliopsida; order Arecales; family Arecaceae; genus Calamus; species Calamus simplicifolius. The sequence goes on along the minus strand of UESW01004232.1, from coordinate 335,345 downwards.
TGAAATGATCTGAATTTTATCAAAACCCATGATGTGGCCTTTACTATTATCTCCAAATGTTACCACTCCTCTTTTAGCTTCAAGGGTGATGAATTGCTCTTTGTGACCCATCATGTGTCTTGAGCAACTGCTATCAAGATACCATTTTCTTTTTGATCCTTTGGCTGCAAGACATTCCTGCAAAGCAATCATATCTTATGTTTAGGTACCCAAGCTTTCTTGGATCTTCATGGTTAGTAGCAGTAAATATAGTTCCTTTTGGAACCCAAATCAGTTTACTTCTATGACTAATATCCATATGAGATATTTTATGATTGCACACATAAGATTTATGCACTTTCATACCACAGTGAAAATAGAAAAAATCTTTTTAATTGATTTCTTTACGAAGAAAATGTTAACAAACTTTTGCTTCTTGTGTGGTCTATAACCTAAACCAGCTTTATCAAAAATAGATCTTTGATTGTTTAAAAGTAAGTTAAGCTTTTTCGAGCTATTAGTAAATTTGTCAACAATGTCAATAGAAATCAATTCTTTTTCCTTTAGTATATCTTGCTTTTTAAATTTTATCTTTTCAATTTCAAGAACAAATTCATCTTTCTTTTAAGAAGATCTAGATTTTTAGTTTTCAAAATTTTGTTCTTTGTTCTTAAAACTTTGAAGTCACTAAGCAATTCATTGAAAGCATCATATAGTTCATCAAATATGAAATCATAATTGGAGGTTTCAGAATTTACCTCATCTTCATTATTTGCCATGAGACATATATTGGCAACCTCTTGTTGATCATTTTCGGATGAAGATTCCTCATTGTCCCTCCAAGTTGCAACATACACTTTCTTTTTATTTCGTATCCCTTCTTAAGTTGAGGACATTTGAATCTGAAGTGTCCCAATTTTTTACATTCGTAACAAATCAAGAGATCTTTCTCTTTATCCTTATCTTTTCCCTTTTCTCCTTCCATCTTAATACCAATCTTTCTCTTGTGGAAGGGTTTCCTTTTTTACATAAATTTCTTGAATTTCCTCGCAAGGAGAGCAGTTTTATCATCGTCTTTATCTTCATCGCTGCTGCTCTTTTCATTTTCTATAGCTTTAAGTGCGATGGTCCGCTTTTTCTTCACATCATCTTCTTGATGCTGCTTCATTGTAAGTTCATGGGTCATAAGGGATCCAAGGAGCTCCTCCAATGGTAGATTATTCAGATCTTTGGCTTCTTGAATTGCTATCACTTTAGCTTTCCATGCTTTTGGAAGACCTAAGAATTTTTTGAACCTGTTGCTGCCAAGTCACTTTCGATGAGCGCCTGGTGTGCTGAGATCTTCGGGGGCCTCTGAGGAGGTGGAAAGGTCGCCTTCTTCCTCCAAGAACCTGCAGGAAGTCCCGGGCCGGTGGTTCCAGCGGGGACCTTCCGACGCTCAAGTTAGTGAGCTTGTAGAACAGGAATGAGTTGTGTGAGTGTATTTTCGAGAGAAGAAGAAGATCCCCTGCCCTGAGCTCGGGGTCTTCCTTTTATATATGTATGGGGGGTTCCTTTTACCTCGTTCCGTTGAAATCATTGGATCTTTCTTGTTAGGTTAAGCTTTGTGAATGGCAGGTGGGTGAGCCATTGCCGAATGGGCACCGTGTAGGTCGGTACTGTAGGATGTGTCGTCAACTGCCCGTGATCTCAGCAAAACAGACGAGCGAGATATGTGGTGGTGATGTCTCGAATCCCAGGGTCCGATATCCGAGATTAGAAAAATACGCAACATAAGGTACCAAGTTAAGGCCGAAGCCAAAAGCCAGAGGTCGAAGCTGAGCCAGAGATCGGAGCCAGAGCCAGAGACCAGAGCCGGAGCCAGAGGCCGAAGCCAGAGCTGGAGCTAGAGACCAGAGCCAGTGCCAGAGGCCGAAGCTGGAGCTGGAGACCAGAGCCGGAGCAGAGGCCGAAGCCAGCGCCCGAGGCCAAAGCTGGCACCCGAGGCCGAAGCCAGAGCTGGAGGCCAAAGCCGGCGTGCCGGAGCCGGAGCTGGAGGCCGGAGCCAATGCCAGAGGCCAAAGCCAGAGCTAGAGGCCGAGGCGAGAGTGCCGACGCTCAAAGACAAGTTATCAAATCATCTGAGTCTGGGAATTGCACAAGGTGTTATGCTACCGCCCAGAGGGGGTGATCAGCCACATCAGATGCCCCCCCACCCCTGAGATGAGTGGGTGTACAGTTGCCAGTGAAAGGGGTACTAATATCCACTAGGTGGCTGATCTCCGTGCCATTATTTCATCCATTCAGGCTGTTGGTGTTGGCCCAGATGACAACCCAAGAGGGGGGGTGAATTGGGTTCTTTAAAAAATTTAAACCTTTTGAAATATTTGTTTGCTTAGTGTGAGTGAAAGTGAATGCAGATGCAAAAACAAAATACAATCAATAAGATAGAGATAGAGATAGAGATAAAAGAGACACGGCAAACACAAAGATTTTATAGTGGTTCGGTGTATCCAACACCTACGTCCACTCCCAAGATTCACTTGGGTCCACACTATAATCTTCCTTGATTACAGCCGAGTTGTTTTACAAGCTCACAACTCAAACTTGTTGTTTTCCGGGATCACAACGAACCCAGCTGGTTTTCCGGGCTCACCAGCACAAAAACCCTAACACAAGCTATACCAAGCTTGTACCGAGGTAAGACTACCTCCACTAGTTCAATCCCCCAGATTGAACTAGACACAAACAGAAGAAATATTGTTTTTCAAGTACACAGCTCCTCAATGAGCAAATAAACAAATAAATGAACAAGGTTTAGAAAAGCTTGATTTGTAGTTAGTTGGCTTTTGAGCTTTTCTTCTTTTCTTCTTCTCCTTGCTAGATTGAATCAAGCCTCAGCTCCGATTCTTCACAGTTGAAGCAGTTGAGAAGGATTTGAGCTCTTTCTTCCTTTCTTTGAAAGTTGAAAATCTCTTGATTTTTCTTGAATGGCTCTTGGATTTTCTTCTAGACTTCTCTTGGATTGATGAACTTGATCACAGATGAAGTCTCCTTTGATTTCACGCCTTTTCTTTCACTCGATTTTTGAATCTCAGATTTTTCAAATAATGCTATGTTTTTCCTCTTTTTTTGAAAGATTTTTCTTTTTCTCTCTTGATTTGTATTTCTCTCTATATCTATGTTTGATTTGAAAATGGCTTATCTATTTATAGATTCTGCAAAAAATATAGCCGTTAGACACAAAGAAATCTAGCCGTTATTGAAAAATCTTACCATTGACGCTGAGTTGGCATTCAGAAAAATCACGCCCAGATTTGTTGGAGTCGACTCCAGCTTTAGGCGAGTCGGCTCGAAGACGCGATACCAAAAATAGAAATATTCAGAAAGTCAAAGGGTCGACTCATCAAAAATAAGGTGTCGACTCCAGACAGTCGGGGGTCGACTCATGAAAAGTAAGGGGTCGACTCGAGAAGTGCTCAGAAAAATAATTCTCTGGTGTCTGAGCGGAGTCGACTCTTGAAATCACAGGGGTCGACTCGAGAAAATCAGACATCTCTGTATACTGAGTCGAGTCGACTCTGAAACTCTAGAGTCGGCTCCGGAACGTATCAAAATCAGAAAATTTTCTGATTGACTTTGAAATTCGTTCCAGATCAATTTTAAATTAATTTTTGACTTGAATACAATAAAATTGTCATTAGGAATCAATTCAAGAAATGTTCCAAAAACTCATTGATTGAGATATGAAGTATAAAAATTCCTTTTTGAAGCTTAAACATGGAGCTTGAAGTAACTTTCAAATTGATTAAAGTCATACTTAACATACTCATTGATTGTTCTAAATAAATTTATTGCTCATGTAAATAAACTCATTGCATCTTTTAATATACTCATGGCTTTTGGTAATCATCAAAATCAATAAGATTGGGGCAACAATTTCTCAACAATCTCCCCAACAATCTCCCCCTTTTTGATGATGACAAAAACATTGAGTATATGCAAGATTGATTAAAGAATTTATTTTATTTTCATAGTTAGCTCCCCCTGAATGAGGTAGCTCCCCCTATGAAACTCAATTAAGTATTCCATTCATTCAATTTAAGCTTATACACAATTTAATGTCAAAATACAGCCTTTTCATCTAAATTGCTTTTTCATTCAATTAGTTTAATTTCTTCCATGCATATACAGTTATAAAACTCTCCCCCTTTTTTGTTATCAACAAAAAGGTAGAGAAGCATCAAACATAATCACATTCATTCATTCAAGATATGTTTTAACAAGATCTGAGATTCATTGATAATAGGAGAAGTACATTCAAGCTTAGATTACATTGATCATTCAAAACAGACTTTTCATTACATCAATGTATCAAAATGTAAAACATAATATGAACTTCATTACATTACAAAGACTAAGCATCTATTACATCAAAAGTGAGTCCTTACAATCCTTGTTAAGTGATCTATAATATTCTTCATTCCGTCAGTTTGAATTTTAACATAATCCTTCAGTCTTTCATCTACAAAAGTACAAGCAGTTAATATTTTGTCTTGAAGTTCAGCATTGCATTTTGCATAGGTCTCACCATCTCCACAGATGTCTTTAAGTTCTTCAAAAATATTCTTTAGGTCTCCACTTAAAGACTCAGTTGAAGTGCTAAGAGTTGATTCAATCTTGGTGATCCTATCATCTAATGAATAAAGAGTTTCTTTAAGATTCAAAAATTTGTTGTCAAACTCTGATTTCAATTTATCTGCCTGATCATCAAGAAGACTTTTAAGCTGCCTTAACTGAAGATCTGAAAAACCGACAGATGAAGAAGATGACTGATCAACCATCGGAGCAGGGAAGGGGCTGGAACAGGAACAGAAGAGCTCGGAGGTACAGGAGATGAATGTCTAACTGACGGTCCAGGTGCCTCAATATCCGTGGCTCTATCTTCCATCATACCTTTCCTTTTCCATCTGCCATCCTTCTTCACAAATCCCATTCTATGAATAGTGGCCAAACTATAGTAATCGTGTGTCTTAAATTTCTCATTAGCTCACTATCGGATATGATTATCCCTTGGCTTTGAAAGATTTTAGTTAGAATCATGCCGTAGGGTAAACTAGATTTCCTCTTACTTCCACAATCAGCAATGTACCATAATATCATGCTCGGAAGATTAATGGGTTTTTCAGTCACTATAGCATCCATTACAAAGATATCTCTCTCAGAAACATAGTCAAATCTCCCAATCTTAGGGAATAGGATTCTACTACAAATATTATGGAGAAGTCTTAATTCTAAGGACAGTTGATTAGCAAAGACTTCTTCAAAACCAACAATCTCCCTGTTAAGCAATCTTGATAGAGCTGGGCTTCTATCATCAGATGAAAAAGTAGAAGTACCCGACACTGGAAGATCCAACAATCTTGAGAGCAAATCCACTGTCACAGATATTCTATTTCCTCTAATGATGCTTACAAGTCCATTGTCTCCTCTTGATAGATTTTTATAAAATTCTTTAACTAGGGCTGGGTAGGTTGGACAATCTAAAGAACATATCTTCTCCCATCCCATTTCAATTAACTGCCTCCCCACAAGAAATCCTTCTGCCTCAAATAATTCGAAATCAATTTTCCTCCCGTTGTAATCACTCTATCGGCAAGACGATCTACCTGAGATGTGGCCGTAGTGGGAGAAGCACTCGGAGTCGAAGAGGATGAGGTGGTATCCATGCTCGGAGAGGGTTCACGAGCGGGACGCCTCACAGTCTTCTTCACCGCCTTCTTCCTTTTCACCCCGGCCGCACCAAGGCTAGATCCACGGGTTTTAGGAGCCATTTGATCTAGTGGAAGGATTAATCAGGGATTTCTGAGGATTTGGTAGGTTAGGAAAAATTTTGGAGAGAGTATTCGGATGATTTGAGAGAGTAGAAATGAGCGACGAGTCGACTCTGCCCTAGATAAATCGACCTGGGACCACTTCGAGTCGGCTCCGCAAAGTGTGGGGTCGACTCCGGTAGTCACAGAAATTTATCGCGAAGTGGAGTCGACTCGCACAGATTGGGGTCGGCTCCAGAGTTTCAGCAGAAACATGGAGTCGACTCCGATACTCACCGAGTCGGCTCCGAGACCATTTCAGAGCAAAAACACAAAGTTTCAGATAATCTGAAATGTGTCCGGACATTGATCATAAAGATTGATGAAATAATCATTGGATTTTAATAGATCAATTAGATGTAAATTCTAGATAAGATTTCCTTAGAGATCAAGGATTTGAAAGAATTTTAGATAAAATTTCCTTAGGGGTTTCAAATTTATTCTAATGGATCACAAATCCCTAACTCTCCTCTAAGATAACAGAATCTTTCTTCACAAGGGTTTTGTAAATATATCAGCTAATTGATCTTCAGTATTAACATAATCAAGACATATTTCTCATTAGTTACATGTTCTCTAATAAAATGATATCTAATTTCTATGTGTTTTGTTCTAGAATGTTGAATTGGATTTTTTGTTAGATTAATTGCACTTGTGTTATCACATTTTATAGGTGTTTATCAAGTGTGATACCATAGTCTTCAAGTTGTCGCTTAATCCATAGGATTTGAGCACAGCAACTTCCAGCTGCAACATATTCAGCTTCAGTAGTTGATAATGCAACTGAATTTTGCTTTTTGCTAAACCATGAGATTAAGTTACTTCCTAAGAATTGGCATGCACCACTTGTGCTTTTTCTATCTAACTTACATCCAGCATAATCAGAATCAGAATATGCAATTAAGTTCAATGTTGAGTCTCTAGAATACCATAAACCTACATTTTTTGTTCCACTTAAGTATCTTAGTATTCTTTTAACAGCAATTAAATGTGATTCTTTAGGTTCAGACTGAAATCTAGCACATAAGCAAACAGCAAACATTATGTCTGGTCTACTTGCAGTTAAGTAAAGTAGGGATCCGATTATACCTCGATAATATTTTTGATCAACCTTCTTACCTTCTTCATCTTTGTCCAGCTTGCATGAAGGACTCATTGGTGTTCCGAGGGGTTTGATTGATTCCATACCAAACTTCTTTAGAATTTCTCTTGTGTACTTTGTTTGGTTGATAAAGATTTCCTCTTTGCTTTGTTTGATTTGGAGTCCAAGGAAGAAATTGAGTTCTCCCATCATGCTCATTTCAAACTCACCCTGCATCAACTTAGCAAATTCTTGACATAGAAGATTGTTAGTAGCACCAAAAATAATATCATCAACATATATTTGAACTACTAATAAATCTTTACTTTTTCTTTTCAAAAATAATGTTTTATCTACATTTCCTCTTATAAAATCATTTTCAATTAAGAATTTACTTAATCTATCATACCATGCTCTAGGTGCTTGTTTCAAACCATATAATGCTTTGTGCAATTTAAAAACGTGATTTGAAAATTCATGATCTTCAAAACCTGGTGGTTGTTCTACATATACTTCTTCATTATAAATCCATTTAGAAAAGCACTTTTTACATCCATTTGAAATAAGTTAAAATTCATGTGACATGCAAATGCAAGTAATAGTCTAATGGCTTCTAATCTAGCTACTGGTGCAAAGGTTTCATCAAAATCAATACCTTCTTCTTGATTATATCCTTTTGCAACTAATCTAGCTTTGTTTCTAATTACTATGCCATTTTCATCTAGTTTATTTCTAAAAACCCATTTTGATCCTATAACAGAATGATTTTTAGGTCTTTCTACTAATGTCCATACATTATTTCTAGTAAATTGATTTAATTCTTCTTGCATTGCTAACATCCAATTATTATCTTTTTCAGCTTCTTCAATAGTTTTAGGTTCAATTTGCGATACAAATGCAAGATGATTACTAATATTTCTCATAGATGATCTAGTTCTTATTCCTTGAGATGGATCACCTATAATCAATTCCTTAGGGTGACTATAAGCATATCTCCAATCCCTAGGAAGATCCATATCATTATGATTAGTGTTAGTATCATCATCCTTAGGTGAATCATTATCTTTAGCTTCTTGCTCATGATCTGAAGATACATCAATATTTAATTTTTCAAGATCTTTCTCAATTATGTTTGTATCTTCTTCATCATCAAACTTTTCGGAACGAGTTGCTAAAGATTCATCAAAAACTACATGAATGGATTCTTCAACAACTAAAGTTTTCTTGTTAAATACTCTATATGTTTACTAGTTGTTGAGTATCCTAAGAATATTCCTTCATTAGATTTAGCATCAAATTTGCCTAAATTATTTTTACCATTATTGTGAACAAAGTATTTACAACCAAATGCATGAAAATATTTAATGTTGGGTTTTCTATCATGCCATAATTCATAAGGTGTTTTCTTTAAAATTGGTCTTATTAATGCTCTATTTAGGATGTAACATGCTGTGTTAATAGCTTCCGCCCAAAAGTATTTCGGGAGTTTACTTTCACATAGCATGGTACGGGCCATGTCTTCTAGAGTTCTATTTTTCTTTCAACTACTCCATTTTGTTGAGGGGTTCTTGGTGCAGAAAATTATGATTAATACCATTTTCATTGCAAAAACTTTCAAATAAGTGATTTTCAAATTCAGTTCCATGATCACTTCTTAGAGACACTATGGTAGTGTTTTTCTCATTTGTTACTTTCTTGAAGAATTTCAGGAATATCGAGAAAGTTTCATCTTTGTGAGCTAAAAACATTACCCAAGTGAATCTAGAGTAATCATCTACAATCACAAGACCATATTTCTTTCCTCCTAGACTTGTGGTTCTAGTTGGTCCAAAAAGGTCCATGTGAAGTAGCTCTAATGGCCTAGAAGTTGAAACAACATTTTTAGATTTGAAAGAACTTCTTGTTTGTTTTCCAAATTGACATGCATCACATATTTTGTTGTTTTCAAAATCTATTTTAGGTAGCCCTTTAACTAAGTCCATTTTAATTAGTTTTGAAATTAGGTGTGTGCTTGCATGACCTAATCTACGATGCCATAACCATCCAATTTCATTCATATTAGCATTATCAGCAATTAAGCAATGATCACTCATAGATAATTTGTCTAGATCAATCAAGTAAACATTGCCATGCCTATAACCAGTAAATACAATGCTATTATCAATGGAATTAGACTGTGCAGAAAGAGGTTTCAAATGATACTTTAAAATCTTTATCGCACAATTGGCTTATACTAATTAAGTTATGCTTTAAACCATCAACATAAAGTACATTATCTATAAAGGTGGATGGAGTTATACGGATTTTACCAAGGCCCATAATCTGACCTTTACCATTATCCCAAACGTAACAACTCCTCCTTTCTTTTCTTCAAGGGTGATGAATTCTTCTTTGTCACCCGTCATATGTCTTGAGCAGCCACTATCAAGATACCACTTTCTTTTTGATCTCTTGGCCACAAGACATTCCTGCAATGAAATCAAACTTTATGTTTAGGTACCCAAGCTTTCTTGGGTCCTTCATGGTTAGTAGCAACAAATATTGTTCCTTTCGGAACCCATATTTTCTTCCCTTTAAAATTTAAATTCTTATTTGGTTTTTGTAAATTACATTCAAATGATTTATGCCCTTTTAGATTACATTTGAAACAAGTGATGTTACTTTGGCTAGCACGTACAAAAATATTTTTCAAAGATTTTTGTTTTCTTAAAGTATTATATCCTAATCCAGCTTTGTCAAAAATAGCTTTTTGACTATCTAAAATCATGTTTAGTTTAGTGAACTTAAGGTGAATTTATCAACAATATCTTTATATTTTTAACTTCTTTCTTTAGAGATTCATTTCATGTGCTGTTCATTTTCCAAAGATAGAGTTTGCATTAGCTTTTTCAAATCTTTTGTCAATTTTGTTTTCAGATTTTAGTGTATTAATTTCATGAGTAAAGTCATTCTTTTCTTTAAGAAATATTTTCCTTTTATCTTTTGAATCTTTAATTGCAAGCATCACTTCATTTTTCTCTTTAATTAAGTTTAGTTTTCAATTTTCAGAGATTTATATTTCTTTTTCAAAATCTTAAAATCATCTACAAGTTCATTGAAAGCATCAAATAATTCATCAAATGCAAACTCATCGCAAGGGTTATCGAACTTACCTCATCGTTGTCGTCCGCCATAAAACATACATTTGCGACTTCCTTTTGTTCTTCTTCTTCGGAAGAAGATTCTTCGCTATCACTCCAAGTGCCACATAAGCCTTCTTTTTCTTTTTGTAGGCTTTCTTTAATTTAGGACATTCATTCCTAAAGTGCCCCGGTTTATTACACTCATAGCAAGTCAAGGGGTCTTTCTCTTTTTCTTTGTCCTTGTCCTTGTTCTTATCCTTTTCTCCTTCCCACTTTGCTCCAAATTTCTTCTTGTGGAAGGGTTTCTTTCTCCTCATGAATCTTTTAAACTTTTTAGCTAAGAGAGCAGTCTCTTCATCATCATCATCATCATCGCTGCTGCTCTCTTCTTCTTTTGCAGCTTTGAGGGCAATCACTTTCTTCTTTTTGTGTCCTCCTCTATGTGCTGCTTCATAGTCAACTCATGGGTCATAAGTGATCCTAGAAGCTCCTCTAAGGGTAGAGTGTTGAGGTCCTTTGCTTCTTGGATTGCTGTCATTTTGGCTTCCCATGATCTTGGTAGTGACCTAAGAATTTTTCGAACAAGTTCTGAGTTAGTATATGTCTTACCAAGACTTTTTAAACCATTTACAATATCTGTAAATCTAGTATACATGCATGCAATGGTTTCAGATTGTTCCATGCTAAACAACTCATATTTATGAACAAGAATATTAATTTTAGATTCTTTTACTTGGTTGGTACCCTCATGGGTAACCTCTAATCTATCCCAAATCTCCTTTGCGGAATTACAAGTGGAGATTCTATTAAATTCATTAGCGTCTAAAGAGCAATATAAGACATTCATGGCCTTAGCATTGAGCTGTGCCATTTTTCTATCATTATCATTCCAATCCCTTTCGGGCTTAGGAACAATAGTGCCATCAATAACATGTGTGGGTGTACTAGGTCCATTAATTATAACACCCCATAGTTCATAGTCAGAAGCTTGAATGAATATCCTCATTCTAGCTTTCCAATATGAATAATTTGAACCATTAAATAGTGGAGGTCTATTCGTAGAATGACCTTCTGCAAATGATCCAACTTGAGCTGCCATTTGGATCTTTAGCTCTTGATCGTGTGATCAAAATCTAATGAGCACTAGCTCTGATACCAATTGTTGGCCCAGATGACAACCCAAGAGGGGGGGGGGTGAATTGGGTTCTTTAAAAAATTTAAACCTTTTGAAATATTTGTTTGCTTAGTGTGAGTGAAAGTGAATGCAGATGCAAAAACAAAATACAATCAATAAGATAGAGATAGAGATAGAGATAAAAGAGACACGGCAAACACAAAGATTTTATAGTGGTTCGGTGTATCCAACACCTACGTCCACTCCCAAGATTCACTTGGGTCCACACTATAATCTTCCTTGATTACAGCCGAGTTGTTTTACAAGCTCACAACTCAAACTTGTTGTTTTTCCGGGATCACAACGAACCCAGCTGGTTTTCTGGGCTCACCAGCACAAAAACCCTAACACAAGCTATACCAAGCTTGTACCGAGGTAAGACTACCTCCACTAGTTCAATCCCCCAGATTGAACTAGACACAAACAGAAGAAATATTTTTTTAAGTACACAGCTCCTCAATGAGCAAATAAACAAATAAATGAACAAGGTTTAGAAAAGCCTGATTTGTAGTTGGTTGGCTTTTGAGCTTTTCTTCTTTTCTTCTTCTCCTTGCTAGATTGAATCAAGCCTCAGCTCCGATTCTTCACAGTTGAAGCAGTTGAGAAGGATTTGAGCTCTTTCTTCCTTTCTTTGAAAGTTGAAAATCTCTTGATTTTCTCTTGAATGGCTCTTGGATTTTCTTCTAGACTTCTCTTGGATTGATGAACTTGATCACAGATGAAGTCTCCTTTGATTTCACGCCTTTTCTTTCACTCGATTTTTGAATCTCGGATTTTTCAAATGATGCTCTGTTTTTTCTCTTTTTTTGAAAGATTTTTCTTTTTCTCTCTTGATTTGTATTTCTCTCTATATCTATGTTTGATTTGAAAACGGCTTCTCTATTTATAGATTCTGCAAAAAATATAGCCGTTAGACACAAAGAAATCTAGCCGTTATTGAAAAATCTTACCGTTGACGCTGAGTTGGCATTCAAAAAATCACGCCCAGATTTGTTGGAGTCGACTCCAGCTTTAGGCGAGTCGGCTCGAAGACGCGATACCAAAAATAGAAATATTCAGAAAGTCAAAGGGTCGACTCATCAAAAATAAGGTGTCGACTCAGACAGTCGGAGGTCGACTCATGAAAAGTAAGGGGTCGACTCGAGAAGTGCTCAGAAAAAAATTCTCTGGTGTCTGAGCGGAGTCGACTCTTGAAATCATAGGGGTCGACTCGAGAAAATCAGACATCTGTATACTGAGTCGAGTCGACTCTGAAACTCTAGAGTCGGCTCCGGAACGTATCAAAAATCAGAGAATTTTCTGATTGACTTTGAAATTCGTTCCAGATTAATTTTAAATTAATTTTTGACTTGAATACAATAAAATTGTCATTAGGAATCAATTCAAGAAATGTTCCAAAAACTCATTGATTGAGATATGAAGTATAAAAATTCTTTTTGAACGCTTAAACATGGAGCTTGAAGTAACTTTCAAATTGATTAAAGTCATACTTAACATACTCATTGATTGTTCTAAATAAATTTATTGCTCATGTAAATAAACTCATTGCATCTTTTAATATACTCATGGCTTTTGGTAATCATCAAAATCAATAAGATTGGGGCAACAATTTTCAACAATCTCCCCAACAGTTGGGATTGGAAAAGATTTTCTCGAACGAGGAGTTAAAAAGGCAAGCGTCATCATTGCGGTAATGTTACTGCCACCTCTTTATTGGTGGTGTTTTTCGTGCTTCTCGCACCGAGTGGTTGCCGAAGCGGTTTCCAATAGAGAGCAGACACATGGCCAGATCGAACATCGGCGGGATGATTTGAAATGGGGTTATAAAAAGAAAATTCATCCTTATCCTTCAATTTTCACCTTTTCTTGCGTTACAGTCTCTTGCCTTGAATCTATAAGCACTCGTTCATCTCCTGTTTCCGTTTCCCCCACCGAGCTCTTTCTCCTTCAATCCTGGTTCAAGCTCTTCAGTTAGTCCCCATGGCCTCTTCACCTTTTTGTTCTCTTTCTGATTTTGAGGATCGTTTCCCTGTTCCTTCCCAACCTTCCACTTCCCCATTGACTCAATGGACCACTTCATATTTCGACCATTTCATTAGAACGGCGGTGAATGACCGGAGGACCCGTAGTTGGAAACCGTTCGGCCGTCAGACGGGCCCCACCCCGGGGCCGTCCAATCATCGTCGATCCCTCTAGCACTGTCAAGGAGTCCCCTGAATGGACTGCCTCCACCATGTCTACTCAAGACATTGTGAACCTTGGAGCCAAGTACAATTTTCCTCCCAATATGCATCTGTCCTACCCCACTCCCGATGACAGGGTAACTTCTTCCGTTTCGGGAGTTGCCTTATACGGAGCCTTCTTCAAGGCGGGACTTCAGTTACCCATCCATCTTTCATCCTCAACCTCTTGGATAGGTACTCTTTGACACCCTCCCAGTTAGTCCCTAACTCCATCCAAACCATTGTTGGCTTTATGGTACTCTTCCACCTTCAAGGTATAGAGGTTAGCATCTCCTTATTCCTAGTTTCTATACCCTCTGCAAGCAGGCGGGTTGGTGGTCCTTTACCCCTAGACCCACTAGGATTCTCAGATTGTATCTCCCCACTTCATCAAAGGGTGGAAAGATAAGTTCTTTTTTGCCGATGTCGAGGGGTGAGCAGAAATTGGGGAACACCAAATACCGACGCCAATAGGGATTCTTCTATACTCCCGAGGGATCGAATGGCATTTGGGCAGCTTCTGACTGCCAATATCCCTCGATGCAACCAGCTTCTGATCGAAGAAAACCTCCGTCTCGCCGGCCTTATTCCATCCAGTGGTGAGCGGTTGATCGAAAAAAAAAATTTTTTTTTTTTAAACATTCTTCCTTCCTATTTTTTGATACAGGAATGGCACCATCACTTCACGAGATAAGACAAGCTGTTACAAGGAAGAGGAAGATCAAGGGGAATGGGGCCCCTGCCGAGAGGAGGGCCATTGCCAAAATGGCAGAAGGACCGAGGTTGGAAGAGCCGAGGTCGTGGAGCCCTCGCACGGGCACGAGGTGGCGGGAGCCCAAGCCAACGAAGCCATAAGGAGTGACGCAGTAAGGGCCAAGGCCGGCGAGGAATTAGGGCGGAGCGAGGCGGGAGAAAGGAATTTGCCTCATTCACCCTCACCAGCGCCGGATCCCCCTCCCATTGTTCTGATCGACCTCTCTCCAGAGCAAGGTGTTAAAGCACCGTCACCCCCACCCGAAGCTGTCGAAGCGGAGCCGTCCATTCAACTACAAAGTCGACTCCAGAAACTGCTCTACCTTCCAAAGGGGCAGCGACCGAGGTGCCTCCACCAGCAAAGGTGCTGGAGGGAGCAGAATCGGAGGTGAATCCTCACCCGCAGCCATCAAGTCAGCGGAGGGGAATGACGTCGATCCTTCCTTCCAGTCAATTTTGACGCGTTATAGCTGCTGGGCTAAGCGGACCTTGGACCAGGCGTCCATGCCTGAGCTACAGGGATTTCTTCGACATCAAGGGAAGGCCACATTCTTCCGAGAGGCGTCTGTGGCACGTCTTTGGGTAAGCATTGTTTTATTCTCGATCGATTTTTTTTTTATTTTAGACTTTCTCCGTCTAACCCAACAATCTGCCCAGGCATTGAATTCTATGACTGCCATGAGGGGCCTTTGGTCCCAGGCCGAAGCTGCTCTCAATCAATCGACAGAGGAAATTCGAGAAATCGGGCTAGGGCAAAGAGGGCGGAGATGGCCCTGGAGGATGCCTGGGCAAAGACTGCTCAGGCAAAAGGTCGAAGCCATTCGGCTAAGGGCAGAGAGGGCAGAAGAGGCGCTGGAAGTGGCCCAGCATCAGGCAGCCAATGAGCTGGACAATGCTCAGGTGGCCAAAGAGAAACAAAGAATGGCAGAGGAGAAATTGAAGTGGCGGAGTCAGAAGTGTACATGTTGAAGAATCGATTACACTCCGCCACCATTAAAATAGGGGTGGCCGTGGAGAGAGCTGAGAACGCGAGGAGATAGCCCACTAGTCTGGTGCCAAGATTGCATACCTAAAGGTTGCGGTGACCGAAGCCGAAAAGAAGACTGCCGAGGCCGAGAAAAAGACCGCTGAGGCTGAGCAGAAGGCCTCCGAGGCGGAGAAGCGGGCCACTAAAGCCGTAGAGGATTTCAGAAAGTCTGGTGCCTTTAACAAGGAATTGGCTGAGACACGGCATTTACATACGAAGGCGGCTTCCAGGACTGCAAAGAAAAATCCAAAAGCTCTATGGCCTTGAAGGGATCAAGGAGTTGGAGCCGGATGAGGTTCCTGAGGATGATGTCTTAACCCTAGCCGATCCTTGATTTTCTTTTCGTTGTATCAAGTCCATTTGATCGGCAATTTTGTAACTTTCTTTAGCAATAGCAATGATGATTTCTTACTCAACTCTTAAATCGATTTGCATCGTAATCAATTATCGATGATCGGATATGGATAAGCCGCAGTGGCCGCCATTGAGGCTGTGGGCAGTCACAGCCAGTGACTGCACTTGTGTGACCTGGTGGTCTTGATAACTGACCTCGCGCCGTGGGTTATCGACACCGTCGGGTAGGTCGATGTGAAGTCGATTAAGGAGTTAGGAGGCTATGGCACAACTAGGCTGATATGGACATGGGGTTGGGACCTTTGGTGAGTCAAAGCTTCCAATACCCAAGGCGGAGCCAGTTCTCGCATGCCGATGCTGCCAAACTATATAGAGTGCCGATACGAGATCAGTCTTGATCACCAACGTGGAATGAAGCTAAGTGCTGGCGCGGAGCTGGGCTTAGAGTGCCGACGCGGAGTCAAGCTAAGCACCGGCGCAGAGCCGGGCTTAGAGTGCCAACGCGGAGTCAAGCTAAGTGCCAGCGCTGCAGAGTCAAGCTAAGTGCTAGCGCAGAGCCGAGCTTAGAGTGCCGATGCAGAGTCAAGCTAAGTGCCGACGCGGGGCCGGGCTTAGAGTGCCGATGCGGAGTCAAGCTAAGTGCCGGCATGGAGCCGGGCTTAGAGTGCCGATGCGGAGTCAAGCTAAGTGCCGGCGCGGAGCCGGGCTTAGAGTGCCAATGCGGAGTCAAGCTAAGTGCCGGCGCAGAGCCGGCTTAGAGTGCCGATGCGGAGTCAAGCTAAGTGCCGGCGCGGAGCCGGGCTTAGAGTGCTGACACAGAGCCGAGCTTAGAGTGCCGACGTGGAGTCAAGCTAACTGCTGGCGCGGAGCCGATGCGGAGTCAAGCTAAGTGCCAACGCGGAGCCGGGCTTAGAGTGCCGACGTGGAGTCAATCTAAGTGGCGGCGCGGGGCCAGGCTTAGAGTGCCGATGCGAGTCAAGCTAAGTGCCAGCGTGGAGCTGGGCTTAGAGTGCCGACGCGGAGTCAAGCTAAGTGCCGGTGCAGGGCCGGGCTTAGAGTGCTGACGCGGAGTCAAGCTAAGTGCCGGCGCGGAGCCGGGCTTAGAGTGCCAATGTGGAGTCAAGCTAAGTGCCGGCGCGGAGCCGAGCTTAGAGTGCCGATGCGGAGTCAAGCTAAGTGCCGGCGCGGAGCCGGGCTTAGAGTGCTGACGCGGAGTCAAGCAAGTGCCGGTGCAGAGCCAGGCTTAGAGTGCCGACGCGGAGTCAAGCTAAGTGCCGGCACGGGACCGGGCTTAGAGTGCCAACGCGGAGTCAAGCTAAGTGCCAGCGCGGAGCCGGGCTTAGAGTGCCGACGTAGAGTGCCAACGCGGAGTTAGGCTAAATGCCGGCACGGAGCCGTGCTTAGAGTGTCGAGGGGAGACTCGGG
The DNA here is from genome assembly GCA_900491605.1 of Calamus simplicifolius. NCBI lineage: Eukaryota > Viridiplantae > Streptophyta > Magnoliopsida > Arecales > Arecaceae > Calamus > Calamus simplicifolius. The sequence goes on along the minus strand of UESW01004232.1, from coordinate 318,356 downwards.
CTTTGGGTGCCACGCGGGGCCGGGCTTAGAGTGCCGAGGAGAGACTCGGGCTTTGGGTGCCGACGCGGAGCCGGCTTAGAGTATTGAGGGGAGACTCGGGCTTTGGGTGCCGATGCGGAGCCGGGCTTAGAGTGCCAAGGAGAGACTTGGGCTTTGGGTGCCGATGCGGAGTCGGGTTAGAGTGTCGAGGGGAGACTCGGGCTTTGGGTGCCGACTCGGAGCCGGGCTTAGAGTGTCGAGGGGAGACTCAGGCTTTAATTGAAGCAAGATTGCTCAAGAGCATGTCAGCGAGAACGTCACGAATACTACTCTAGTAAACAGGTTCAAGCTAAGGAAATTAACAAACTATTGATAATACTGACGTAAGCTGTCTGCGTTCCAAGTGCGGGGGAGATGCTTCCTGTCTAACCCCTCGACTTTGTATGCTCCGTGGTGAAGCCTCTGTGACTCGGTAGGGTCCTTCCCATTTTGCGCTAGCTTGCCTCCTTCCGTCAGCTTTGAAACTTCAGCTCGCCGTAGGACTAAGTCTCCGGTGAGGAACGTCTTGGGACGCACTCAAGCATTGTAGTACCTGACCGTCCGCTGACAGAAAGCCGCCATCGGAGCCACGCTCGGTCTCATATTCCTCCACTAGGTCAAGGTTGGCCCGCAGTTGATTTGGGTTGTCTTCATCGCTATACGACGTCGTCCGGGGGCTCGGGACACCTATCTCCATAAGAATGACAGCTTCGGACTCGAAGACTAGGCTGAAAGGAGTCTCTCCGGTGGGGGCTCGCGGCGTTGTATGGTAGGCCCACAGCACACTGGGGAGCTCTTCCACCCACCGTCCTTTGCAACCATCTAGCCGGGCCCTAAGCCCTTGAAGAATAGTGCGGTTGGTCACCTCAGCTGCGCCATTGGTCTGGGGGTGCCCCACAGAGGTGAACCGCTAATGAATGCCTAACCCGGTGCAGAACTCCCGGAAGGCCGTGTTGTCAAACTACCGGCCATTGTCAGTGATGAGAGTATGCGGTAGCACGAACCGGCACACTATAGATTTCCAGAAGAAGGACTTTACCTTGCCTTCGGTAATCTTGGCGAGTGCTTCGGCCTCGATCCACTTGGTGAAATGGTCGACGGCTACCAGTAGGAATTTACGTTGACCGGAGGCTGGAGGGAACGGTCCCAGGATGTCCATACCCCACTGGACGAAGGGCCACGGTGCGGCCAGGGGGGTTAGCTGGGATGTCGGCTGCCGCTGTGTATTGGCATGGCGTTGGCAACTGTCACACTTCCTGACAAGCTCGGATGCATCCTCCCTCATTGTCAGCCAATAGTATCCCTGTCGTATGGCTTTGTATGCCAGGGCTCTGCCCCCCAGATGATTTCCGCATATGCCTTCATGTATTTCTTGTAGGATGTAGTCTGCTTCCATAGGGCCAACGCATTTGAGGATCGGGTACGAGAATGACCTTCGGTAGAGCTTTTCGTTTATTAACAGGAACTTCGAGGCCCGCCTCTTGAGCAGCCTAGCCTCAGTCGAGTCCTGCAGAAGGGCGCCATCAGTCAGGTACCGATATAGGCATCCATCCATGAAGGCTCTTGTTCAACCGGTAGGATCTCCTATGTTGCTTCGATGCTTGGGGCTTCCAGATGCTTTACGTAGGTTCTTCTTAACGTCCTGTCGGCTGAGGTAGCGAGTCGGGATAGGGCGTCAGCTCTAGCATTCTCCCCACGAGGAATGTAGCTGACGCTGAAGTGGGTTAAGGGAGAAGCTTGTGACTACACCATACTCAAGTAACATGACATAGTAGGATCCCGCGCCTCGTATTCTCCAGTGATTTGGCCAGTGACTAGCTGGGAGTCAGTGAATGCTCTAAGGCGCTTCACCCCGAGCTTCGGGCCAATCTTATCCCCAACAGTAAGGCCTCATACTCCGCCTGGTTGTTGATGGCTAGAAAGAGAAAGCGGAGAGCGCACTCGGTTACAACTCTGTCCGGGTTGGCCAATATGAGGCATGCTCTGCTCCCTTGGGAATTTGATGCTCCATCCACATGAAGGATCCATTCATCCTCTCTGGTCCCAGAGGTTGAGGGGTTTGCATGGGCCTCTTCGGGTCGCTCCTCGCCCCAGGTGCATTCGACCAAGAAATCTATCAGGACCTGAGACTTCATAGCCGATCGAGGATGGAAAGATAGGTCAAACTCTCCCAACTTGAGTACCCAATTCGCCAATCGGCCCGAGGTGTCCGGACGAGCGAGAATCACCTTGAGCGGTTGATCTGTGACCACTACGATCGGATGAGCTTGGAAATATGGTCGGAGACGCTGGGCGGACACAATCAGCACGAAGATGATCTTCTCGATCCTCGAATACCTAGTTTCATGTCGTGGAGCACCTTGCTAATATAATACACCAGCTTTTATGTTCCGTTGGTGTCCAAGCGAACCAGCACGGAACTGAAAGCCTCGGGAGAAGCAGCGAGATACAGAAGAAGTTCCTCTCCCCCGTTGGCTTAGACAGCAGTGGCGGGGTGGACAAAAATTCTTTCAGTCCCTCGAAGGCCTCCTGGCACTCTTTCATCCATTCGAATCCGTTGGTTCTACGGAGTGCCTTGAAGAAAGACAAGCACCTCTCGGCAGACTTGGACAAAAAGCGGCTCAAGGCCGCCACCCTTCCCGTCAAGCGTTGCACTTCCTTCTTGTTGGTGGGAGATCTCATGTCCAAGATGGCTTAAACTTTATCAGGATTCACCTCGATTCCTCGTTGGGTCATCATGAAACCCAAGAATTTTCTGGTTGTCACCCCAAAGGCACATTTGTGCGGGTTCAGCATCATCTGGGATTGGCGGAGGTTGTTAAAGGTCTCTGTTAGGTCAGCGATATGGCTGGTGATGTGACACTTTTTGTCAGCATGTCATCCATGTATACCTCCATATTGCATCCTATTTGGCCCTCGAAAACTTTGTTCATTAGCCTTTGGTAAGTGGCCCCCGCGTTCTTCAATCCGAACGTTAGCCAACCATTCGGGGTAGTGAACTTCCAAAATATGGCATGCAGCATCAGCTTGCAAACTTCCTCATCGATGGCTTTCTGTCTATTCGGAGCGAAACTCCTCTTTTTCTGCTGGACAGGCCGGCACTCTGGCTTGAGGTTGAGCCTATGGGTGATCATCTCCTCATGGATGCCTGGCATGTCCGATGACGACCATGAAGATGTCAGAGTTGGCATGCAGGAAAGTGAGAAGCCGATCGGCATTGCTCCGATCTGGATGGTCCTCGTCGGGTCCTCCCCCAAGGGGAAGGTTAGGAGATGCTCAGCTGGCTCTCCTCTCCTCCCCACGTCTCGGGGGTCAAGTGGTTCATGCGCTGCTGCCGACACCATCTCCTGCGGGTTGGGGGATAAGTGGCAGCAGAGCGATGGTGGGCTTTGCTCTTCCTTCATTTCTCTGACTCCTTCGTCGGTAGGAAACCTCACTAGCAATCTTTTGGTGGAGATGATGGCATCCAGCGAATTCAAACCGGCCTTCCCAGGATAGCATTGTAAGCTAACGAAACCTGGACCACCAAGAAATTTATGACTACAGTACTTTGATGCGGTGGAGTCCCAGCTGTGACAGGGAGGGCGATCTCCCCTTCGACGCTCACCGAGTCCCGGTAAAACCCATCAGAGGTGTAGCGATGGGTCAAAGGGAAGAGTTAGGCAGGTTCATTCGAAGAAAGGCTTCGTAGCTTAAAGCATCCATAGAGCTTCCACTATCCACTAAAATTCTCTTTACAGGATGCTTGGCTATTGTCATAGACACGACGACGCTGTCGTCATGCTTGTTAACCACCCCGTCTAAGTCCTTCCCAAAGAAAGGAATTACAGAATCTAGCCCCTCATGTCATCTTTTTGAGTTGTTGCCTACCTCCCAAGAAATCATGGCTATTGTCTTTTCCGTCGGGGTGTTGTCTACACCAATTTGAGGTGCGGGAGGTGCCAACAAGCCCGGAGCAGGGGGTTTCCTTTTCGAATGAACTTACCCAAGTGACCCTGCTGGACAAGCTCTTCAATGGCCTTTTTCAAAAGACGACAGTCTTCAGTGTCATGACCATAGTCTTGATGATACCAGCAGTAAAGCTCTTTGCTGCGAGGGACCCCTGGCTTCATAGGGGGCGGACGGCAAAAGTAGGGCTCCTCCTCGATCTCTAACAGGATGTGGGATATCGGGGCCAGAAGAGGGGTGAACTGCTCCTTAGGAACAAGCATCTGAGGCCGGTTGTCTGGGCGATGAGGAGGCTCAGGCCTCCTGGATCGTCCTTCAGTAGGCTCCGTGGGTGTTTGTTTCTTGCTGGAACCCTTATCGGCCTCCCTCTTAGAAGAATCCACTTCATCGGCGCGAATGTACTTCTGCGCCCGGCTTAGCAGCTCTGCGTAAGAGTCGGGAGGCTTCTTATCCAGGAAATAAGCGAACCTGGAAGGATGAAGTCCTCACTTCAGGGCTAAGGTGGCTACAGAATCTTTCCAGGTTATACACCTCGAACGCTGTCTCCTTGAACCGAGCAACGAAGTCCTTCAGAGTCTCGCCACTCCTTTGCTGGACAGCGAACAAGCTATCAGCCACACGAGGGATCTTTCAGCATGCATCAAAGTGGGCCACGAAAGATCGTTCGAGCTGTCTGAAGGAATTGATGCTACATGGTGGCAAACGAGAATACCACGTATGCACTGCCTTACGAAGTGTGGCCAGAAAGGCAACACATAGGAGAGAGTTCGTTGCTCCCTGGACTTGCATGAGAACCTTATAGCTCTCCAAGTAGTCGAGAGGATCCATTGTGCCGTCGTATGGATCCAACTGGGGAAGACGAACCAAGGTGGGATCGGCTCCTCCATGATACGGTGAGAGAGCGGGAGACAGTGGTTGTAGTCCGTCTTGTAAGGATTGGCGATCCGATGGCTAAGCTCCTCCAATCGCTAATGATACTCATCCAGTCACCGTTCGGCCCGACGAGCGGCCTCCCTGTGAGCGTCTTCTTTAGAAGAGTCCGAAGATGAGGATGGGGAAGGCCGTCGATGCAGTGAGTGCATACATCTTGGTTCCTTCTCACCCTGTCGCCGATAGGGGTGATCAGAATAACGGGAGAGAGATTGCCATCGCTTTGAGGTCTCCAGGCAGCGAGGTTCAGGGAGCGAGTGATGGGGGGCCTCAGGAGGAGTCCTACCTTGATGAGGTTGGCTGGCTCCATGGCCCTCCTCACGAGGTGGGGGGGGCCGAGACGGTAGAGGCATAGCGGCGAAGCAGTATTCCTGCAGTTCCCGCACCACCGTCATTAAATCTTGTACTTGATTAGTCAGGGCATCAAACCGATCGGACGGGTTCGCCCGTGGCGGCGCAAGAGGTGGAACATGGAGGTTGGCCTCCGATTGTTCAGCCCGCAGAAGGCGTTCCGTGGCATGGCTGGTGGAAGCTTTCTGAGCTCGTGTTGTCACCATCGTCTTCCTTGCAGAAGTAGTGGAGTCGCAGGGAGAACGTTCATCTACCGGGTGCGTGCTTGCCCCCCTTCCTGGTGCACCAATCTGTTGCTGCCAAGTCACTTGCGATGAGCGCCGGGTGTGCTGAGATCTTCGGGGGCCTTCGAGGAGGTGGAAAGGTCGCCTTCTTCCTCCAAGAACCTGCAGGAAGTCCCGGGCTGGTGGTTCCGGTGGGGACCCTCCGACGCTCAAGTTAGTGAGCTTGTAGAACAGGAATGACTTATGTGAGTATATTTTTGAGAGAAGAAGAAGATCCCCTGCCCTGAGCTCGAGGTCTTCCTTTTATACCTGTCTGGGGGGTTCCTTTACCTCGTTCCATTGAAACCGTCGGATCTTTCTTATTAGGATAAGCTCTGTAAACGGCAGATGGGTGAGCCATTGCTGAATGGGCGCCGTGTAGGTTGGTACTGTGGGATGTGTCGTCAATTGCTCGTGATCTCAGCGAAACAGACGAGCGAGATATGCGGTGGTGGATGTCTCAAATCCCAGGGTCTAATATCCGAGGTTAGGAAAACACGCAACATAAGGTACCAAGTTAAGGCTGAAGCTAGAAGCCAGAGGTCGAAGCCGAAGCTGGGGGCCGGAGCCGGAGCCAGAGACCGGAGCCGGAGCCAGAGGCCGAAGCCGGAGCCGAAGGCCGAAGACAGAGCTGAAGGCCGAAGCCGGCGCCCGAGGCCAAAGCCAGAGCCAGAGGCCGAAGCCGGTGCCCGAGGCCGAAGCTGGAGCTGGAGGCCGGAGCCGGTGCCAGAGCCGAAGCTGGAGGCCGGAGCCGGAGCTGGAGGCCGAAGCCGGAGCTGGAAGCCAAAGCCGGAGCTGGAGGCCGAGGCGAGAGTGCCGATGCTCAAAGACAAGTTATCAAATCATCTGATTTTGGGAATTGCGCAAGGTGTTATGCTGCCATCCAGAAGGGATGATCAGCCACATCAGAACCAATTCAGAGTTAGTATAGGTCTTACCAAGACTTTTCAATTCATTCACTATATCAGTAAACCTAGTATACATGCAAGTGATAGATTCATTTTGATCCATGTTAAAGAGTTCATATTTATGCACAAGAATATTAATCTTGGACTCTTTAACTTGGTTGGTACCCTCATGAGTAAACTTTCAACCGATTCCATATCTCCTTGGCTGAGATGCAAGTGGATATTCTATTGTATTCATTTCATCCAAGGAGCAGTATAGGACATTCATGGTCTTGGCATTGAGCTGGACGATTTTTCGATCATTTTCATTCCAATCCCTTTCGGGCTTAGGAACAATAGATCCATCAACTAAGTGTGTGAGAGTGCTAGGACCATTGATAATGATACTCCATAACTCATAGTCTAAAGCTTGAATGAGAATCCTCATTCTATCTTTCCAATATGAATAGTTTGTGCCATTAAACAAGGGTGGTTTGTGGATTGTCCCTCAGAAAAAGAAGAACCAGCTTGAGCTACAATTTAGATCTTTAGCTCTTGATTGTTAGATCAAGAAAGGATGAGCATAAGCTCTGATACCAATTGTTGGCCCAGATGGCAACCCAAAGTGAATTGGGTTCTTAAAAAATTTAACGTTTAAAATTAATTTCCCAAAGTGAAGATGCACAAAAAGAGTGCAGTGAGTGTGATGCTAAGAATGCAAAGCAAAATATAAAGAAGAGTAAAGAAAGAGGAAGCCAGCACGATAACATAAGGATTTATAGTGGTTCAGTGTTAGCTACACCTACATCCACTCCCAAGCAACTCTTGGGCACACACTATAATCACCCTGATTACAGCCGAGTTGTTTTACAAGTTTACAACCCAAACTTGTTGTTTTACAATGGGATCACAATGAACCCAGTCGGTTTTTATAGGTTCACCAGCACACAATCTAACTCAAGCTAATCTTAGCTTGCCCAAGGCCAACTACCTCACCTGATTCAATCACTTGATTGAATCAGAAAACAATGTATCAAGTAAATGATTACAATAATATGAAAGCTCCTTAAATGAGCAAATAGACAATATAAGTAAAAATGGAGATAGAAAAGCCTGATTAGAAAATCTTTGTATTTGAGCTTTTCTTCTTTGCTTTTTTTCTCTTTTCCTCTTCTCTTCTTGGATGATATTCCTCAAGATACGATTGAAGCTCTGGAAGAAAAGTTGATGCAAAAAAGGGTGAAGAACTAGGGCTCTTGCTTTTCTTCTTCTATTTGATGAAATCCTTTGGATTTTGATTTTAAATGCTTTTTGGATTTCTCTCCTCTCTTTTTCAAACAGTTGAGATATAAATCTGAGCTCTCTTGATATTTCTCTCTTCTATTCTTGATGTTTCTTCTTTTTCTTCTTTTTTAAACGGTCGGAACCCTTCTTTTATAATCTCCTCTTAATCCATATATTGATGCAAAATAGCCATTGAGAGTGCTTCTGGATGAGTTTATCATGAGAAAGGAAAGAGCCATTTAAGATTACCAGGAAAAATATAGCCGTTGGAGTTGTTTCTGACAATTCTGAAAGTCACCTCTGACAGATTAGAGTCGGCTCTAATCTGGCTTGGGTCGGCTTTAAGTCGGGTTGCCCAAAATAGAAAGAATTTTCCGTCACGGAGTTGGCTTTAGTTTTTTTTTTGGATCGACACATCTCGTGCTAGAGTCAGCTCTAACTTCCTTGGGGTCGACTCTAACTGTGTCCCAAAAAATGTAGTCTCTGTTCTCAGGTTAGAGTCAGCTCTAACTTTTTTAGAGTCGGCTCTAATTTCTGACGCATAAAGGAGGTTCTCTGTTTCTCAGGTTAGAGTCGACTCTAATTTTCTGGAGTCGGCTTTAAATCGTGTTGAACATGCCAAACAGTTTCGATACGCTACAGAGTCGGCTCTAATATTTCTGGAGTCGTTCTAAAGTATGAAACTTGACACATAACATTAAAAATTGATCCAAACTCATTTTTCTTTGAGTTATGAATACTTAACCATTTTAAGTTCCTGAAACACTTTGTCAATCTCATTAGTAACATAAAAAATATACTCATGGCTTTGTTAATCATCAAAATCAATAAATGGGTCAACACACCGTAACCGATAGATAGGCCACGTGAGGCCGCGGTGAAAGGTGGGCCATATGGGATCGCAGATGATAGGTGGGCCATATGGAACCGCAGACAACAGGTGAGTCACCTAGTGTCGCAGGTGATTGATGGGTCATGCCTTGGGAGACCGGGACTACCTTAGGAGGCTAGGGCCGCCTTGGGACCGGGGCTGCCAAAGGAAAGCCAGGGCCGACTAGGACGGAACGAGGCCGGCAAGGGAAAGCCGGGGTCGACTAGGACATGCCGAGGCCGGCAAGGAGTTGGGGCCGCCTAGGAGCTGGGCCACCAAGGAGCCAAAGCTGGCAAGGGAAAGCCGGGACCGACTAGGACGGGCCGAGGCCGGCAAGGGAAAGCCGAGGCCGACTAGGACAGGCCGAGGCCAGCAAGGAGCTGGGGCCGCCAAGGAGTCGGGGCCAACTAGGACGGGCCGAGGCCGGCAAGGAGCTAGGGTCAGAGGCCAAAGCCTCTCTAATTTTTCACCATCAACTAGTTCTAGTCATTTACTTCCACATGGCTTCATCAGCCACATCATATCTTACTTCATCAGCCATATCACATCACCGTCAACCATCTGTGGCTCGCATGTCTATTAAAACAATCTCTACCAATATTGCGCTTGAAAAGTTATCATCTATAAGCTTTAATTGTTCGGATCAAATGAGCTTGAAAAGTTGTCATCTGTCAAGAAGTATCAATCATCCAGTTCACAAGGGATGAATCCCACTAATTCTGACATTCCATCCATAAGTCAAGGCTCATCATGAGACTCGAAACTTCTCAAGTAAGTCTCACAACTCCAAGTACCAATAAAATGGATAAGAGGGGCTCCTGACCAAGGAATGAATACTCAAGCACTCAGAGAGCAGGATCATCTTCAACTCTTTCTCTTTCGAGCTTACTCAAGCTCATGGCTATGATTCTGATCACTAACTTGAACATTAGAGGTCTTCGTTGAAATATTCGATTTTTGAAACTTTTTGCAGATTCCGGTACCAAGATGAAGCTTCAATAGTAAATTTATGGTGTGCTCATAAAAATTTAAAAATATTAGCTCATGATAGCATCATGATTAAGAACAACAAGAGAGAAAAAAATGTCGCTGGGTGGCAAACAGAACCGGCCCTCTTAAGCTCCTGTCATCCGAGCAATAAGCAAACAAAAAAAAAAAAAGGGCACCAGTCCACCGTTAGGAAAAGATAAAAACAAAGCAAGCTTTGCTCGAAGCCAGTGCGAAAGCCAATCATCTATGTTTGTAACGACCTCCGAGAAAAAAAATCGGTAGCCTCTAAGCTCGTTCCCTTCGTGGACTCAGACCAACAGCAACATATAAATTCGCAGCGCCTCTGCAACTCTCCAACCGTCACCACAGACTTACGTACAGTCCTCTCCAAAGATGTCTCAGGGGACGCTGACCGTCTTCGTGGCCCTCGACAATGCTAGGACCCAGCTCTACCACTTCAAGGCGATCGTGATCGCCGGCATGGGCTTCTTCACCGACGCCTATGACCTCTTCTGCATCACAACCCTCACGAAGCTACTCGGCCGCCTATACTACTACGATCCCCAGACAGGCAAGCCTGGCGCGCTCCCAATCAATGTCAGCAACGCCATTCAGGGGGTTGCCCTCTGCGGCACCCTGGCAGGCCAGCTCTTCTTTGGCTGGCTCGGTGACCACCTCGGCCGCAGAAAGGTCTACGGCATCACCCTCGTCACGATGGTTGGGTGTGCCATCGGCTCAGGCCTCTCCTTTGGCTCCACTGCCAAATCTGTCGTTGCCAGTCTCTGCTTCTTCCGTTTCTGGCTTGGCTTCGGCATCGGTGGGGACTACCCCTTATCCGCCGTGATCATGTCGGAGTACGCAAACCAGCGGACGCGCGGCGCTTTCATCGCAGCAGTGTTCGCGATGCAGGGCATGGGGATCCTGTTCGCTGGGTTGGCATCGATGGCGGTATCCCAAATCTTCCTCAGGATCAACAATGCGCCGACCTTTGAGAAGAACAACGTGCTGTCGACGCAGCCGGAGGGGGACTTCGTGTGGCGGATTGTGCTCATGCTAGGGGCGGCTCCGGCAGCCCTCACCTACTACTGGCGGATGAAGATGCCGGAGACGGCGAGGTTCACCGCGCTCGTCGAAGGTGACCACAAGAAGGCGGCTAGCGACATGATGAAGGTGCTCGAGACCGACACACCATTCGAGGAGGCCGAGAGGAACCCCCAGAACTCCTACAGGTTGTTCTCCAAGGAGTTCCTCCGCAGACACGGACTGCACCTCATTGGGACTACGACTACTTGGTTTCTGCTCGACATCGCTTTCTACACCGGCAACCTCGCACAGAAGGATATCTTCCCCGCAGCGGGGCTTGTGCCCAGGGTAACAAAAATGAACGCGATCGACGAGGTGTTCCAGATCGCCAAGGCCATGACCATTGTGGCATTGTTGGGGACCGTGCCTGGTTACTGGTTCACAGTGTTCCTCATCGACAAGATCGGCCGCTTCGTGATCCAGCTCGGGGGCTTCCTTATGATGTCTGTGTTCATGGCGATCCTCGGGTTTCGCTATAACAAACTCCGAGGGGATAAATGTTCAACCACAGATACCGGGTTCTGCGGCGGGCACCCGGCTGAGTTCGTAGCACTCTACGGGCTGACATTCTTCTTTGCGAACTTCGGGCCTAACAGCACCACGTTTATTGTGCCGGCCGAGCTGTTCCCGGCGAGGTTCAGGTCGACGTGCCACGGGATCTCGGCAGCGGCGGGGAAGGCCGGGGCGATCGTGGGGACCTTCTTCGTGCAGATGTACACCTCGAGCGGGGATGCCAAGGAGATCAGGACGGCGATAATTGGGCTGGCGGTGGTGAATTTTCTGGGATTCTTGTTTAGTTTCCTGGTGCCGGAGACGATGGGGAAATCGCTGGAGGAGATCTCAGGGGAGGACGAGGAATTCGGGAGAACCGGGCCACGCGCGAACGGACTTCACAGTGACGACATGGTTGGAAATTGGGTTCGTTAATACAAGTATTGTTAGGAATAAGAATATATAATTAAGACGGTGCGGGACATGGACCTTCATTTTTTGTTATGGTCGTTGGTCACTTGAGGCTTTTAACTTATTATTCTTCTCTCTTTTTCGTAGCTCAACGTATCAAAGTTAATTTTTGTACGAGTGTGATAGGTCACGTGCATCATGTTCAATGATTGACACATGGTATATTAATAATAAAATTATTTTTTTTATTTTTGATGTATGCTCATATCATCCATTAATTATCGAGCGCAGTGTAACACGTACTGCATCACATCTAATGCAACAAAAATTTTTTAAGATAACCAATAAAGATTAAAAATAAGTTTAAAATAAAAACTTAAGATCAGCCTTACCTTTATAATTCAGCATAGAATACTCTTTGTATTGCGATTTTATAGAAGTAGTTGGACCTTTTAAAAATTTGTAAAATGATTATGTTGGCTAAATTGTGATTGCAATGTTGATGTTTAACTTGTAATTGTTTTAGAACTGACATATGGCTAAATCAAATTTTAAAAATTTAATTAGTTTTAAAAATTGTCATGCTTATGGGATTATTATTAGATTGGTTATATTTATTTTCAATAGAAATTTACTCTAATGTTCTCTGAAAATTTGTCAACTGAGCAAACAATGCAACCCAATGCTTCTCTTCCAATTCCAAATTTTAATTGGACATCAAAATTACCTGGAGTTCCTCGTCCAATTTCAAGCCAACGCCACATCGTTCATCGTAGTTTAGATCCACCGGACGGTGGAAGCATGGACAACTTTGAGAGTCTCATTAAAGCGAAGGAGCAATCACATTGGACCTCGCATGCGGCTCTCAAAGTCTTGTTACAAGAGGGATGGAGAAATATGCTACACCAAAGCCATGGACTGAAGATTGTGGGGTGGATATAAAAGTACACAACTTATTTTTTTTTTTTAATTTATGGTAAGGACTACATGTCAGTTGTATGTCTCAAATAAAGAGCCAAAGCGAAACATACTTTAATGTTCCACGTAGAAGGTTGTTTCTTTCATGCAATATAAGCGACGTTAAGGGAGGACAGCTTTGTCTGATGAGTTCAGGATCATTACTTTGTGTATAGGTTATGAATAACAGTGCTGTTAGAACGGCAAGAAGTGTGCCACTTGGTGAGGAGAATGTTGGTTAATTTAGATTTTTACTGATCAAACAAATAATCAACTTCTGATTTTATGGTTTATATATTTTAAAATTTAAACGTGCAAAATAGCGGGAGTAAGTTTGTGACTCCGTAACCATCGCCCATAACGTGCTCCGAAAATCTCTATGATGGCAGAAATTTCTGGAGGGTTTGTGTATATAAAAATGGTCCCTGATACCTGCTCTACGATATGAAAAAAACCACACACCATCGATCTGGGTAGAGAAAGGACCAGAAGAACCAGAATTCAAAGCTTCTTCTTTTTTTTTATTTTATCCCGAGGCCGGAACGATGGCGGGAGGTAATCCTCAATACTATTTCCGCTGCTTTACTTTATTTTGAAGTGCCATATTGATCTAAATCATTAGGCACGTTATTGGTAGTTTTACATTTGGTATCAGAGCATTGACGCCTCTGTCTCGTTTTGACCGAATGCTTTCTGCTTTTGGGCTCTTCTTTATGTTGGATTTTATTTTAAATATTAGAAAATATATATTTAAAATTTTATCCTGATCAAAAATAAAGAGGGGCAAGACGTTCTTGATTTCTATTTCTCTCATTTTAGGGATAGTCCAAAGGAGAGGCTACTGGTAGTACCCTGGATTATTTACCCAACGGGTGTATGGTAGGGATATTAGGGACGTACCAATAAGGGAGGCTGCTGTAGTACCTTGGTGCGTTTGACCCAACTACCTGCGTACCGGGAGAGTTAATAGATCATCAAGAATCATCTGAAAGGGCATAAAATCCGATAAATTATAAATATTTAGTTATTTAATTCAGAGATTGATCGATAAGTCTTATGCCATGAAGCATGCATTTATCTGTTCACTCATTCTTTTGGATAAAGCATGCATTTATCTGTTCACTCATTCTTTTGGATATAGTTTGAATAAAGATAAATCCAAATATCTCATAATCAAATCACCATAAAAAAGGAAGCATGGTTTCCTGCTTCGATATGTGCATACGGGATAAGGATGAAAAAATTTTTTTTTTACTAAAAATGTGCCCGTAATTAAAAAAAAATTGGGCGCTGGCTGGCGCTGGTAGTCAGCCAGCGCCCATCATTAAAAAAAAAAAAATTGGACGCCAGCGCCCAGGCGCTGGCTGGGCGCTGGCTGACTGCCAGCGCCCAGGCGCTGGCTGGCTGGGTGCTGCAGGCTGCCAGCGCCCAAGCGCCAGCGCTGGTTGCCAACCCGTGGGCAACGCCCAGGAGCCTGGGTGGGCCAGGCGCTGGCCCAGCATCCTGGGCCAGGCCCTGGCCCAACGGACATCTGATCCAATTAGAACTGATCCAGCATTTGATTGGCTCTGTTGTCTGGGCCAACAGTGAGGCTGGGCCGTGCACATAATTTGAACTGTAGCAGACTGGATTGCAGCAATCTGGACCACATCTGATCCAAAAATTTTAAGGTGATTGAGATATTTTGGTTAAATTAAACTATTGGAATTGGTGAGGATGACGGGCTGTTGGCTCGTTCATTAAGTGATGGGCCATTAGCCTATCATATTTATGTTCAATTATATTTAGAATTTGTGTGTGTAAATTTTGTGAATTATGCATGCATCTTAAGTGACATAATTGAGCATAAAATTTAAATAATGTCTAAGTGATAAATACAATTAAATAATTAAGGAGTAGCCACAGCATCCTTAATTATAAAATTGTATAATAAAGTTAATAAATCACATAAATAATAGACATTAATTATAATTAATTATATGGATATAATAAAATTTATTCCACAGAAAAATTTTGTTATATTTATATAATTAATTAGGATAAAATGTCAAATTATATTTTCTAATTTACCCACAGGGATTAGAAATTAAGGGTATAATTTGATAATTTTATCATATAGTTTAAATGTGAATCTAATTGAATTAATACTTCAGCCCACAGGCAAGTTTTATGTCAGTAGATTCATATTTTGACGTATTTTACATTGGTAGATATGTCATATTGTTTAAAGAGCTTCAAAGTTTTGTAACATGAGTATGGTTATTTAATTTTTGCAGTTTGTCAGCCTGTTAATTTCTCTGATATGATTTGTGATGTTCCTGAGCTCAGAGGGGACAATTATAAAATTTGGAAGGAGAGAACTCTCCTTCATCTAGGGTGCAAGGACATTGATTACGCCATAAGGAAGGATGAACCGCCCCCTGAAGATTCTGTTCTTTATGAAAAATGGGAGCGATCTAATCGTCTCTCAATAATGTTCATAAAGACCAAGATCTCAGATGGCATCAGGGGTTCCCTTGAGCATTATGACAATGTCCGTGACTTGCTGAAGGCGATCGATGATCAATTTGTATCTTCAGACAAGGCTTTAGCTAGCACCCTAATTCACCAGTTCTCATCCATAAAACTGAGTGGTATACGCGGTGTACGTGACCACATTATGAGGATGAGGGACATTGCGGCTCAATTGAAGAGACTTGAAGTTGAGATGTCTGACTCTTTTCTAGTGCATTACATTCTCAACACTCTACCACCGCAATATGCCCCATTTAAGATCTCTTATAACACACATAAGGATAAATGGTCAATTAATGAACTTATGACCATGTGTGTTCAAGAGGAGGGTAGACTTGCTGTGGAAGAGGGTGAGAAGGTAAATTTGACAACACCAGGAAAGAAAAAGAAATTTCAAGCAAAGAACAAGGGCAAGATTCCTGCCAAAGGGGACATTCAGAAAAGTTCCAAATGTTTCTTCTGCAAGAAGAAAGGGCATTTGAGGAAGGATTGTGCCAAGTTCAAACAGTGGCTTGACAAGAAAGGTACTCAACTCTCTTTTGTCTGTTATGAATCTAACATGATTAATGTTACTCAAGACACATGGTGGATTGACTCTGGTTCTTCAATCCATGTTACCAACTCCTTGCAGGGATTGCAAGACCTGCGGAAACCAGTGGGAAGTGAATGCTGCATCTATTCTGGAAACAAGATGTCATCACATGTGGAAGCCATTGGAACTTGCAAACTTGTTTTAGATAGTGGTTTTATTTTAAGTTTGGAAAAGACATTTTATATTCCTGGTTTTGCTAGGAATTTAGTTTCTGTTTCAAGACTTGTATCTTGTGGATATTCCTTTAAATTTTCGGATTCATCTTTCAGTATTTCTTATGGATCTGAGATTATTGGATGTGGTACATTGTCTGATGGTCTTTTTGTCTTAATTTAGAAAATGATAATCACTATTCTTCTATGCATGTTGGTGTTAAAAGATGTGTCGTTGATGAGAATTCGTCTAATTTGTGGCATAGGAGATTAGGTCATATCTCCATTGATAGAATCAAGAGGTTGGTACATGATGGAGTACTTAGTACTCTTGATTGGACTGACTTTAGTACTTGTATAGACTGCATTAAAGGTAAGCAGACTAACAAGTCAAAGAAAGGTGCAAAGAGGAGTTCTCAATTGTTAGAAATAATTCATACAGACATTTGTAGTCCTGATATAGATGCATACCGTAATAAGTATTTCATCTCCTTTATTGATGATTATTCGCGTTACATGTATCTCTACTTATTGAACAGCAAAAGTGAGGCACTTGATGCTTTCAAAATTTTTAAGGCTGAAGTAGAGAAACAATGTGACAAACGAATCAAGATCGTAAGATCTGATAGGGGAGGAGAATACTACGGTAGATACACTGAGAGTGGACAAGCTACCGGTCCATTTGCAAAGTTTCTTCAAGATTGTGGGATTGTTGCCCAATACACCTTACCTGGTTCTCCAGATCAGAATGGTGTAGCTGAAAGAAGAAACCGAACATTAATGGACATGGTAAGGAGCATGCTTGCCAGCTCCAAACTTCCTCGGTCCTTATGGACTGAAGCCCTTAAGACAGCGGTGTACATATTAAACCGGGTTTCAACCAAGGCTGTCCAAAAGACACCTTTTGAGTTGTTTAAAGGTTGGAAACCGAGTTTGCGACATGTACGCATTGGGGTTGCCCAGCTGAGGTGAGGATTTATAATCCACATGAAAGGAAGTTGGACCCGAGGACCTTAAGTGCATATTTTGTTGGTTATGCCGAAAGATCCAAGGGATATAGATTTTATTGTCCTTCTCATAGCACTAGATTTGTGGAATCAAGAAATGCTAAATTTCTTGAAAACGACTTAATTAGTGGGAGCGATCATTTCAAGACCTTGGTCTTGGGAAAGGTCATCAAGATGCTCAATGCTCCACTTCAAGTAGTGGACCGATTGTTGTAGTTCACAGTGCGCCTTGTGTTCGTGCACATGTTGAGCAACAGGCCCAAGAGATTCCACAAACTGCTGATCCAAATCCAGTAGACCTTGAAGTTCAGCAAATACCCGAAATTGTTGAATAACCTGTTGAGCAACATGACCCTGTTTCACAGGAGAATGTTGAGGCAACATTGAGGAGGTCTACTAGGACTAGGAGACCAGCAATTCCTAGTGATTATGTTGTGTATCTGCAAGAATGTGACTACAATATTGGAGCCGAAAATGATCCTGAAACGTTTTCACTGGCCATGAGTTCTAATGTATCTGACTTGTGGTACAAAGCCATGAAAGAAGAGATGGATTCTATGGCATCTAACAAAGTCTGGGATCTTGTTAAGTTGCCTGATGGTGTAAAAGCCATTGGTTGTAAGTGGGTCTTTAAAACTAAGAAAGACTCAGAAGGCAACATTGAGAGACATAAGGCTAGACTTGTTGCCAAAGGATTTACTCAGAGGGAAGGAATAGATTACACGGAGACCTTTTTTCCTGTATCTAAAAAGGACTCCTTCCGTGTAATCATGGCATTGGTGGCTCATTTTGATTTAGAGTTACACCAGATGGATGTGAAAACGGCGTTCCTCAATGGTGATCTAGAGGAAGAGGTTTACATGAAACAACCAGAAGGATTTTCCTCTAGTAGTGGTGAGAATTTAGTCTGTAAGCTGAATAAGTCCATATATGGATTAAAGCAAGCCTCCCGATAATGGTATTTGAAATTTCATGATGTTATTACTTCATTTGGCTTTGAAGAAAACATCATGGATGTTTGTATATATCAAAAGGTCAGTGGGAGCAAGATTTGCTTTCTTGTGTTATATGTGATGACATTTTGCTTGCGACTAATGACAAGGGTTTGTAGGGATGGCAATTTTCCCCGTTTAGCCGTTTACCCGTTCGATACCATTTTTAACGGGTCGGGGAATCCCCGGTTTAAACGGGTTAATGGGTAACGGGGATTTTTTGTTAACAGCTAAACGGGTAAACGGCTCGAGGATGGTATTCAATGCCCCATTCCCGTTTACCCATCCCCGTCCCTGTTAGCCTTAATAATATATTTAAATTTTAAATATCTTATATTATTTATATTAAAAAATAAAATATATATTATATTAAACGCTCCATCCCCGTTTACCGATTTCCATCCCCGTCTCTTGCTCTTCCTTTTTTCACGCAAGTGATGCAAACCGTCTGCTCTTCTTTCTGATCTAAAATTTTGAAGAATCTGAATATCAAACCGGATAGCTCCATCGTCTACTTCACCAATCGCTGCCCCATCGACGCCCTCCAACATCTTTATCTTTCTTTGGTATGCTCATCTCTATCCTTTATTTTAAAAGAAAGATATCTCTGTTTTCCAACATCTTTATCTTTCTTTGGTATGCATCTCTATCCTTTATTTTAAGAGATATCTGCTCATCTCTATCTTTATTTTTAAAAGAAAGATATCTCTATTTTCCAACATCTTTATCTTTCTTTGGTATGCTCATCTCTATCCTTTTTTTAAAAGAAAGATATCTTTGTTTTAAAATTTGAATGTATTCTTTTTTTACGATTGTTGTGTTGAAAATCTTTATTTTTTAATTTTCCCTCTTCTTAGTTGTTTTCTTTGATCTTTCTTACTTTTCGTTGATTTTTTTTAAATATTATTTGTAAACTCTTTTGGTTTCATTCTGAAGATTTTATTTTTACTTTTAAAAATAAAAATAAAAAAATATAACATTTAATAGCTGATGAGTTTTTCATGGAGCTGGCCGAAGGCATGACATACGTGACACGAAGAGGCCAGGCCAATAGGCCTGAGTCGCCTGACTCTAGCTAAAAAGGGTTTCATAATATTGGCCTGAGTCGCCTGACAATGTATCTATTTTTTTAGGTTTTCTGCATAAAGTAAGATTATTTAAAATATAAAATTAACCAAAAATATTCATAATAGTTTTACCCGTTTAAAACATAAATTAACAAATTTGCGAGGAAAGAGTGCCTTGATAATGTAAAATAAAATTGTTAATAGATGATTCTATTTTCTTCACTTATTATTAGATGTTCTTAATTATGCCAACAAGAAAAGTTTGTTTTTGTAGAATTTCTTGGTTGATATTCTTTGTTTTTGACTTTTGTTAACAGTTTGGAAGCTTATGTACTTAATGACAATTTATTAATTTTTAGGATAAGATGGAGACCAATCGAGAACAACCAAATGATGATATTGATACATCTAACACATTAGATGACTCCATTAGAGATTCTTCAACTCCTGAAATGCAAAACACTCCTCCAGCAAGAATGCAAAACACTCCTCCAGCAAGGTCTTTACGATCTGAAGTTTGGAACCATTTTGAACGCAAAATGATCGATGGGAGTTTGAAAGCAATTTGTAACTACTGTCAAAAGAAATTGGGGGGAGGACCCAATGATGGCACGTCCCATTTGCGTGAACATTGGAAGAGATGCCTCTATCGAACCACAAAAGATATAAAACAAATATTAACGTCAGCTAGTTCAAGTAAGTTGATGGAAGATAGCCCTAATCTTGCTTTACATACTTTCAATCCAGAGGTGTCAAGAAAAGACCTTGCAACTATGATAATTTTGCATGAGTATCCACTCTCCATGGTTGACCATACAGGATTTAGAATATTTTGTCATAATCTACAACCATTGTTTAAGATGGTGACAAGAAATACAGTAAAGAAAGATATTTTGAAGATATATCGCCTTGAGAAAACTAAAGTCATGAGTCTTCTTGACCAAATTAAAAGCAGAGTTTCTATCACTACTGATATGTGGACTTCTTCGAATCAAAAAAGGCATTACATGGTGGTCACGGCGCATTACATTGATAATGATTGGGTGTTAAGAAATTACATATTGAGGTATTAATTTTTTTTAATAACTTATTAGTTTAATCTTATATCTGTTATGTTAATATTGTAATTATTTGAATTTGATAGGTTTGTTTACATGCCTGCTCCAAATACCTCTGACGTTCTGTGTGACAAACTTATGGAGACATTGTTGGATTGGAATATTGATCGTAAGTTGTCTACCTTGACTGTTGATAATTGTAGTACGAATGATAGCATGATTTCAAAGATGAAAAGTAAGATTGATCGAGGTGCACTTATTTTGGGAGGACAGCTTTTTCATATGAGGTGTGCTGCACATATTTTAAATCTGATTGTGAAAGAGGGGCTTAGCAAGTTTGAGAGTGGAATTGAAAATATGCGTGATAGTGTCGTGTTTTGGATAAGTTCCCCTAAGAGAATAGAAAAATTTGAGGAAACCGCAAGGCAACTGAATATAGCATGTACTAAGAAACTAGTTTTAGATTGCAAAACTAGATGGAATTCTACATATTTGATGCTTAATACTGCTTTAGAATATTGAGATGTTTTCTCTCGCTTGAAGCAACGTGATTCTCAGTATACTTGTTTACCTTCAGAGGAGGATTGGGAGGTTGCTAGTGAATTGTGCAAAAGACTAGAGAATTTCTATAATGTTACTGTTTTGTTTTCTGGTCTGAAATATCCTACTGCTAATCTTTTTTTTATGGAGATCATTGAGATTAAGTTGTCACTTTATGAGTGGATGACATCTACAAGACAAGAAATAAAGGATATGTCATTGGCAATGATAGAGAAGTTTAACAAGTATTGGGATGACATTCAAGGTATATTGAGCATAGCAAATGTATTGGATCCAAGGTACAAGATGAAGTCATTTGAATGCTATTTTCCTTTAGTTTATGGGGAAGAGCGTGCCAAATTGGAAATTGAAAAAGTTTAGACAACTATGGCCAATTTAGTTAAAGAGTATGAGGCAAGAGACAAAGGCAAACATAAGGAAAAGAGTTCTAGCACGAGCAGTGGGTCTTCAATGTTTCTTCTGCCTAATCGTCCATCACTGAAAAGAAGTAGATATGAGGCATTTTTGGCTTCTCAAGATATTATGGAGAAAGTCAAGACAGAGTTGGACTTCTACTTGGAAGAGTCTATAACACCTGATAGTGATGACTTTGATGTGTTGAATTGGTGGAAAACTAACGGAGTGAAATTTCCCATGTTGCAAAAGGTTGCTAGGGATATCTTTGCTATTCCTATGACTACAGTTGCTTCTGAATCTGCTTTTTCTACAAGTGGTAGAGTGGTGAATCCTCATCATAGTAGACTTTTGCCTGCAACATTAGAGGCTTTAATGTGTGCTCAAAGTTGGTTGTGGACTCAATTTGAAGGTAAGCATCTATCTTGCATATATTATTTTTTAAGTATATGATAATATTTTCTTACTTTGTTATCTTGTGTTGGTAAATTGTTAGATACATCAAAAAGTCGGATGATGTTTACTTGTATTATTGGGATGATGGTGATATTAGCGATATAGAGGTATTTATTATTTATTAATATATTTTTATCCTTGTTGTCTGTAGTACTAGTATTTGTTACATTACTAACAAATCCTTCTTTTTTGTAGGAATCATGCATTTCTTCAGCAAGTATCATGGAATGAAATTTTTATTATTTAGAGTGTGTGTTTGTTGTTACAGTTTAATATTTTTAATGTTGCTTATTGTTTGCTACCAAGTTGTAATTTTTTTTTTACAGATTATTCTCCTTGAAATGCAATTACAATTTGATAGATCATTTTCTATCTGGTTTGTTATTATGTTAAAGCTAATATAGAGTGTGTGTTTATTGTTATAGTTTAATATTTCTAATGTTGTTTCTTATCGTTTGTTACCAAGTTATAATTTTTTTTATAGATTATTCTTCTTGAAATGCAATTAGAATGTGATAGATCATTTTCTATCTAGTTTGTTATTTTGTTAAAGCTAATATGCATTTATTAATAGGCCTAAATCAAACTATTTCAAAAGTTAAAGAATCTCTTATACGTATCAATATCATCGTTTGGTTATTTTCGATTATACTCTATCTTATCCTAACTAATTTAATTTTTTAAATTTTATTTTTATGTAATCGGGCAAAGGGGTACCCATTGGGTACCCATTTGCCCGGCCGGGTATTCCCGTCCCCGCCCCGTTAACTATAACGGCTTAACGGGGCAGGGAACGGGGATGTTTTTTCTAACGGGGATGGGAAACGGTATAGACCACCCCAGACCATCCCCGGGCCGTTGCCATCCCTAAGGGTTTGCTATATGAGGTGAAACAATTTCTCTCAAAGAACTTTGATATGAAGGATATGGGTGAGGCATCTTATGTCATTGGCATAAAGATCCATAGAGATAGATCTAGAGGCATTTTGGGCTTGTCTCAAGAGACCTATATCAACAAGGTTCTAGAAAGGTTTCGCATGAAAGATTGTTCACCGAGTGTAGCACCCATTGTGAAAGGTGATAGATTCAGCTTGAATCAGTGTCCCAAAAATGAGTTCGAATGCGAACAGATGAGACCCATTCCATATGCTTCAGCTATTGGAAGCCTTATGTATGCTCAGGTTTGAACCAGGCCTGATATTGCATTTATTGTTGGAATGCTTGGGAGATATCAGAGTAATCTAGGTGTTGACCACTGGCGGGCTGCAAAGAAGGTTATGAGATACCTTCAAGGAACCAAGGATTACATGCTCATGTATAGACGGACTGAGAAGTTGGAAGTCATTGGATATAGTGATGCAGACTTTGCTGGCTGTATTGATTCACGTAAATCAACGTCAGGTTACGTGTTTATGTTAGCTGATGGAGCTGTATCATGGAAGAGTGCCAAGCAGACCTTGACTGCTACTTCCACTATGGAGGCTGAGTTCGTCTCTTGTTTTGAAGCTACCTCACACGGTGTATGGTTGAAGAGTTTCATATCTGGGCTTAAAGTTGTGGACTCTATTTCGAGGCCCTTGACATTGTACTGTGATAATTCAGCTGCTGTTTTTATGACTAAGAACAATAGGAGTGGTAGTCGTAGTAAACATATCGACATTAAGTACTTAGCCATAAGAGAGCGTGTTAAAGAAAAGAAAGTGGTTATTGAACACATCAGCACTGAATTGATGATCGCGGATCCTCTGACTAAAGGCATGCCACCAAAGGGTTTCAAGGATCATGTAGCGCGAATGGGACTTAGTTCCGTGATGTAATGTCATTGTATATATTTGTTCTTCAATGAAACTCTTATTTAGTTTGGATATTTCTCCTTTAAGTTGTATACATATTTGTTTGTTTTAAGGAATATCATTATGTTTGGACCACGAAACATAGGGTTTATTCATTAAGTTATTTGGGCTATGTTGGGAAGTGTAACATATTGTGATACATGGAAGACAATACTCATATTTAGAGGAACTGTCGCCATGATCCGTATGTTAATATCGTGCATGGTAGAAAATACATAGACCAAGTGGGAGAATGTTGGTTATTTAGATTCCTACTGGCCAGGGGAATAACCAACTCCTGATTTTGTGGTTTATGTATTTTGAAATTGAACGTACAAAATAGCGGGAGTAAGTTTGCGACTCCGTAACCATCGCCCATAACGTGCTCCGGAAATCTCTATGATGGCAGAAATTTCTGGAGGGTTTGTGTATATAAAAATGGTCCCTGGTACCTGCTCTACGATATGAGAAAAAACCACACACCATTGATCTGGGTAGAGAAAGGACCAGAAGAACCAGAATTCAAAGCTTCTTCCTTTTTTTTTTTTTTTATCCCGAGGCCGGAACGATGGCGGGAGGTAATCCTCAATACTATTTTCGCTGCTTTACTTTATTTTGAAGTGCCATGTTGATCTAAATCATATTAGGCATATTATTGGTAGTTTTACAGAGACGTGCAAAATAGAGGTGAACAGTCTGATCGTTGGCTGCTTGCAGCCAGCGGTGCAACAGAGTACTTGGCCTCAATGGATAGGAGGTGAAGGCCACAGCTCGGCCTCAGATCAGGGACTCGAGTAGCAAATCGTAGTCATGGTGGTGCTGGCCGGTGGTGGCAAGGAACATGGTTGCCGAATGGGAACCATAATGGCTCGGATCCAAGGATTGGACCAGGACACTAGGGCACCCAAAAAAAGATTAGGGCTCTGATATCATGAAACAAATATTATATTTATAAACCATAGTTGACCGTATAGAAGTGATTCTTTTTATAGAGCTTATGTCAATAGAATATTACAGAACTATTTGAGGAATATTATAGGAGAATAATACGAAAAGATTATAAGAAAAGATTTTGAAGATTACACGTTAACTTGAAGAACTTTTTAAGAGGAGGCTAGATACCTAACCAGCTGATACCTTTTGAGCAGAGATAAAAGCAGCTATAAACTCACATATCCCTCCGTTATCCTCCCTTCATTATTGTCTCAAATTGGCACTTGAGAATGCCAAGAGGTAGCTCTACCACTTCATGAAGGTGCTGTTCATCACCGGCATAGGCTTCTTTCACCTAGACGTGCGACTTCTTCTGCATCACCAACGTTAAGCCTCATAAGCCACCTCTATTGCAACAATCCTATGATTTTCCAACTTTTTTTTTCTTTCAAGGATTTTGGATGATTATAAATTATATTCGAGTGGAGTACTTGATCCATGATCTATATATAAGGATCAAAATAAGGACAATACTCCATTTAGATTAGAGTTTAGACTATGAGCATCTATGTATAAGGGTATTTAGTTCACATTAATTATATACTAAAAATATTTTAGAACCAACGAATTCAAATAATACCTACATAATGTTTGCTTTATTGAACCTTTTTCTCATCAATGCCAGCTTTAACAGTGCTGGGCTGAGCAACCTACAAGGAGTTTATTTCTGACCAAGTCTAGTCATTTCAAAAGGTCAATTATATATATAATTTTGTCAGGCTCATTTCAATTTTTAGATCAGACCTAGGCAGGCTGAGCGGCCGTGGTCAGCTCTAGGTGGTGGCTAGGATGAGCAGATGCTGTTAAGGAAGTCTTCAATGCGGTCATGGATTCCGCTGAATGAAAATTCTAATGATGCCCTTAATGATCGATACCTCATTCTGGCCGCCAGCCTCATCAGAGCCACCGCTGATAAAACATTAAAATGTGAACCAACGGCAATCTTCTTATGGGAACTTACGAATTAAATTTAAGCAATTTTGTTTCATATCTGTATCAAATGCAATAGCTGCTGTTTTTTTTTATTTTTTATTTTTTTTGGCCCATTAATCATCATGCATGATGCATCTTACTTTTAATCGGCGACTTTTTTCCTGGCAGATATAATTAAATCTGTCTCCATTAAGCCAAGTTAGGATATTAAGAGCTGGATGGGATGGAATTATTGGGAGCTATAGCATCGGCAGTCTTGGATGCAAGAAAAGCCATTCTGTCTGAAATCCATAGATACGTTGTACTTGCGAGAGATCAGAGTATGCAAGTTCTTCCATCCCTGTACAGCGATGCTGAAGCAGTACTGCAGCTCAATCCTAACATGTGGCCCTCTACGTACTGAGCTTTGGTGGAGTTCTCAGGCCCCTAAAGCTTGCATTTCCTAATTTATATGGATTTCTTGTTAATTTGAATCTTGTGAAGGTCATCAAATCTTTTATCGAACTTCCAGAAAGAGACCCAAGAAGCCATCCCCACGGTATCCCATAAAAAAACAAATAAATAAATAAATAAAAGGAAAAAAAAATGGGCAAAATTCTCTTAAAAGGAAGCTAGATTTAATTTGACAAGTTCCGTGCCATGGTCCGTATACAAGACTGTTTCTACTCCTCAATGACACGAAGATATATTCTGCCACGTCTGTGAAGATATATATATAATAGAATGACGCCATGGACTAATTAAAGACCAAAGGCCAATTGCTTACATCCACGATTATATGAAAAGCTGCACTTAAACTACATATCGTTCGATATCTACGGAACTTTATTTCTTATTCAATATTAGGACCATGACGGAGTAGAGCTTTATTTGGGGCTCACTACAGTTTATATCGTTACAAAGGTTGTGAGAAGCCACGCTGCTACAACCGAAATATATGCCGCGGCTTTTCTCCCTTGCAACGTTCCTGCCTCGCTGACTTGCAAGGCTTTTCCGGTGAAACCTGCGAGCAGATATATAGAAACCTATATGAAAAGAAGTTCAAAGAAACTAATTGATCTGCAACCGCGCATATATGAATCTTTGCATGCATTAATATAAGCATATACTAAATACCTCATGACTTTTGATTCCACCTTTATATATATCCATGATTAATAATTTAATATGGCAACGGAGATAGTTAAATCTTCGAGGAAAATAAGTTATGTTATTCAAAAGCATAAGGTAAGGTTAATTTCAAGTAATTCGGAATCACACGACCTTGGAATGAACTTTTTTTTTTTTTCATTAATAACTTGACTTCGTTCTAGTAATCCTCTGAAATCGTAATTGAAACAAATTTGTAAGATTCGAATGGTGAATGGTGCGAAATTTTGACCTGAGGACATTGGCGAGCACCCTTGTGCGATCGTATAGTTGATGTCCGCCAACATCTCGCCAGTTTCAAACTTGTAGGGCTGCAGTCGCATGACATCTTCAAGGCACGACAGGAGAATCAACGTGTGATCTTTGCACTTGTCACAGTAGAGATCGGTGTCGTTGGTTGTTACATTCACCCACCCCTTTGGTGTCAACTGGTATTTCTCCGGACAAGTTCCTGAAGTCTACGAGAACAGTTCAAAAGAACAAAAAACAAGTACTATCAATAAAATCTTGGTATATGACTCAAGAATTCTTATCACAGAGAGAGAGAGAGAGATGGCAAGACAGGATACGTTTTGCAAGCAATCATAAGCACTCCTCCACTCCTGAAACGGACTCAGATTGGGATGTTTTCTTGGATCCTTAATTCCCTTTTCCTTCAGAGCATCTGTTCATCAAGCATGGGCTTAGGAGAGAGACTGCTTAACAGAAAATTATCACGTCAGAAAGAAGGGCAGATAAACACACCTTGGCCTCTGGTGAAACCAATCAGAAGAAAAAACACAAGAAAAGTCCCTGCCAAAATCCTCCTCCCTTCCATCACGTAGCAAGCCTGCCTCCCGAGTCCAGAACTTAATTACCATCTCTTCACATCATTTAATTTATATAGAGAGATTTGAACAACTAACCCAGCTTTCAGGAGAGCTTCCAAGTAAATTCTTGGACAATCTGGTTCCCGTCAGGCCCTGAGCATATCCATGGAATATATTTGGAGAAACCTAAGAACAACAAGAGAGAAAAAATGTTCCTTGGCTGGCAAACAGAACCGGCCCTCTTAAGTTCCTGTCTTCCAAGCAATAAGCGACAAAGAAAAAGGGGCACAATCCACCCTCAGGAAAAGATAAAAACAAAGCAAGCTTTGTTCGAAGCCATTGCGAAAGCCAATCATCATCTATGTTTGTAACGATCTCCGAGAAAAAAAAATCGGTAGCCTCTAAGCTCGCTCCCTTCGTGGACTCAGACCAGCAGCAACATATAAATTCGCAGCACCTCTGCAACTCTCCAACCATCACCACAACAGACTCATAGTCCTCTCCAAAGATGTCTCAGGAGACGCTGACCGTCTTCGCGGCCCTCGACAATGCTAAGACCCAGCTCTATCACTTCAAGGCTATCGTGATCGCCGGCATGGGCTTCTTCACCGACGCCTATGACCTCTTCTGCATCACAACCCTCACGAAGCTCCTCGGTCGCCTATACTACTACGATCCCCAAACCGGCAAGCCCGGCGTGCTCCCAGTCGGCGTCAGCAACGCCATTCAGGGGGTTGCCCTCTGCGGCACCTGGCAGGCCAGCTCTTCTTTGGCTGGCTCGGCGACCGCCTCGGCCGCAAAAAGGTCTACGGCATCACCCTCGTCACGATGGTTGGGTGTGCCATCGCCTCAGGCCTCTCCTTTGGCTCCACTGCCAAATCTGTCGTCGGCGGCCTCTGCTTCTTCCGTTTCTGGCTTGGCTTCGGCATCGGTGGGGACTACCCCTTATCCGCCGTGATCATGTCGGAGTACGCGAACCAGCGGACGCGCGGCGCTTTCATCGCAGCAGTGTTCGCGATGCAGGGCATGGGGATCCTGTTCGCTGGGGCGGTATCGATGGCGGTATCCCAAATCTTCCTCGGGATCAACAATGCGCCGACCTTTGAGAAGAACCACGTGCTGTCGACGCAGCCGGAGGGGGACTTCGTGTGGCGGATTGTGCTCATGCTAGGGGCGGCTCCGGCAGCCCTCACCTACTACTGGCGGATGAAGATGCCGGAGACGGCGAGGTTCACCGCGCTCGTCGAAGGTAACCACAAGAAGGCGGCTAGCGACATGATGAAGGTGCTCGAGACCGACATACCGTTCGAGGAGGCCGAGAGGAACCCCCAGGACTCCTACAGGTTGTTCTCCAAGGAGTTCCTCCGCAGACACGGAGTGCACCTCATTGGGACTACGACTACTTGGTTTCTGCTCGACATCGCTTTCTACACCGGCAACCTCGCACAGAAGGATATCTTCCCCGCAGCGGGGCTTGTGCCCAAGGTAACAAAAATGAACGCGATCGGCGAGGTGTTCCAGCTCGCCAGGGCCATGACCATTGTGGCATTGTTGGGGACCGTGCCTGGTTACTGGTTCACAGTGTTCCTCATCGACAAGATCGGACGCTTCGTGATCCAGCTCGGGGGCTTCCTTATGATGTCTCTGTTCATGGCGATCCTCGGGTTTCGCTATAACAAACTCCGAGGGGAAAAATGTTCAACCACAGATACCGGGTTCTGCGGCGGGCACCCGGCTGAGTTCGTAGCACTCTACGGGCTGACATTCTTCTTTGCGAACTTCGGGCCTAACAGCACCACGTTTATTGTGCCGGCCGAGCTGTTCCCGGCGAGGTTCAGGTCGACGTGCCACGGGATCTCGGCAGCGGCGGGGAAGGCAGGGGCGATCCTGGGGGCCTTCTTGGTGCAGACGTACACCTCGAGCGGGGATGTCAAGGAGATCAAGAAGGCGATAATTGGGCTGGCGGTCGTGAATTTTCTGGGATTCTTGTTTAGTTTCCTGGTGCCGGAGACAATGGGGAAATCGCTGGAGGAGATCTCAGGGGAGGACGAGGAATTCGGGAGGACCGGGCCACGCGCGAACGGACTTCACAGTGACGACATGATTTGAAATTGGGTTCCTTAAATGCAAGCATTGTTCGGAATAAGAATGCATACTATTAAGAAGCTGCGGGGGATGGATTACCCGAAATAATGTGTGCTAGATTTTGTATGGGTTTACTTTAGCAGTGGCGGTGTGTTTCTACTCTAGTATCGGCCTATATTAGTGGAATTTGGCGGTGTAACGTTACAGAGAAATCTATTACTTTGTAACCGCGCCAATTTTAAGAAGAATAAAGTGTGTTTTGTTATAATATTACTAATAAAATGAATGTTCATTGATATTTTAAAGAAAGATTATGTCAAGTTATAAAGATGGTGTCTATTAGTATTTGAAGGTTATGTCTATTGGTATTATCTGTAACATCTTTTACCATTTATCTATAAATAAATAGCATGAATTGTATACATATTATACATATGTTTGTTTTAAAGAAACTGATGCAATGATGAATTTTGACTTTTAATTTTTTATGCTATTATATGCCTTGTATTTTAATTTATATTTCACTATATGTCATTCGTTCCATGAGAAAAATTGATTTATCTAGTAGGATCTTTTGTCGACAACAACAATTTGTGCCTCGTCCACAGTGCTACAATGCACACTATACTTAAAGATATGAAATACTTTTCATACTTAAGA
The DNA here is from genome assembly GCA_900491605.1 of Calamus simplicifolius. Classification (NCBI taxonomy): domain Eukaryota; kingdom Viridiplantae; phylum Streptophyta; class Magnoliopsida; order Arecales; family Arecaceae; genus Calamus; species Calamus simplicifolius. The sequence continues at coordinate 288,618 of UESW01004232.1, read as the reverse complement.
ATGCAAGCAATAAATATTAATACAATTTATGGTAGTGCAAAATTGATTGAAAGCTAAGAAGAGCCCATATCATTTTGCCTGAAGGAACTAAATTCATAATTGATAATGTCTTATATTCCAAAGGTCTCGAAGAAATTTATTAAGTTTTAAAGATATTAGCAGAAATAGATATCACATTGAGACAACTAATGAAGGCAATATTGAGTATTTATGCATTACAAGTATAATTTCAGGCAAGAAATATGTATTAGAAAAATTACCTATATTTTTCTCTGATTTATACTACACAAATATAAGCATAGTTGAAGCATATGCTATAGTAAACCGAAAGTTTACTAATCAAAATGATTTTATAATTTGGCATAACCGGTTGGTTCATCCAGGTTCAATTATGGTGTGAAGAATTATAAAGAATTCATGTGGACATTCATTGAAGAATCAAAAATATTACACCAAATAAATTCTCATGTGTTGCTTGCTCTCAAGGAAAATTAATTATTAAGCATCACTGGCTAAAATCAATACTAAATCTCTTGGATTTTTGGAATGCATGGTGATATTTGTGGACCTATTCACCCACCAAGTGGACCATTTAGATATTTTATGGTTTTAATTGATGATTCAACTAAATGGTCACATGTATGCTTGTTCTCGACTCACAACCTGGCGTTTACAAGACTACTAGCGCAATTAATTCGACTACGTACTCATTTTTCAGATAATCCTTTAACACAATATGCCTTGACAATGCTGGTGAAATTACTTCTCAAGCATTCAATGATTATTGTACTGCTATTAAAATTACTATTAAATATCATGTAGCATATGTTCATACTCAAAATGGTCGCTTATCAAACGGATCCAACTGATTGCAAGACCATTACTTATAAGAGCAAAACTTCTTTTGTCTATATGAAGACATGCTATTTTACATGCAGCAGCACTTATTCGTATTAGGCCAATGAATTATTATGAATTCTCTTCGTTATAATTGGTTTATGGTCAGGAACCAAATATTTTTCATCTAAAAATTTTTGGGTGTGCGGTTTATGTTTCAATTGCTCCACCACAATGCACTAAGATGGGACATCAAAGAAGGTTAGGGATATATATTTGATATGAATCTCCATCTATAATTAAATATCTTGAACCATCTACAGAGGATTTATTTATGATACATTTTGCCGATTATCATTTTGATGAGTCTATATTTTCAACATTAGGGGGAGAAAATAAGTAGCTGGTAAAAGAAATTAGTTGGAATGAATTATCATTATCCCATCTAGATCCTTTACAAAACAACATGAACTTGAAGTTCAGAAGATAATTCATATGCAAAAACTAACAAATCAACTTCCACACGCATTTACTAACCTTAAAAGAGTGACAAAATCACATATACCAGCTGCAAATGCTCCAATCAAAATTGTTGTTCCTGAAGGATAACCTACAACTGCTAATGAGATAAGGGACAAATAAAGCATGGTAGATCAGTTGGTTCCAAAGATAAAAACCTTCGCAAAAGAAAATAAGCAAAGTATTTAGATGATCAGATTGAAGATACTGTGACGCAAGAAAAAAATTTCAGTATAATAATAGAAGTAATTGAGACTCCAGAAAAGTTAAGAATAAGGTACCTAAAATTGAAGAAAATAAAGAGATCTCTATCAATTATGTTATGACTTGAGAAAGATGGAACCGATATAAGATGATCGTCAATGATAAATTTGCATATTATGTTACACAAAATATTAAAAATGAAAATAAGGATCATAACCAATGTCTATGGCAGAATTTAGACATCAACAAGATTGGCCAAAATGGAAGGATACAATCAATTCTGAATTAAAATCGCTAGCGAAACGTAAAGTTTTTGGACCAGTTGTCCAAACACCTTCTGGTGTAAAACCTATAGGATATAAATGGGTATTCGTGTGAAAACAAAATAAGGATAATGAAATTGTGAGGTATAAAGCACGACTAGTTGCCCAAGGATTCTCATAAAGACCTGGTATTGATTATGAAGAGACGTATTCTCTTGTAGTGGATGCAATAACTTTTCGGTATTTGATTAGTCTGGCAGTGCATAAAAAACTTGAATTGCGCCTTATGGATGTAGTGACAGCCTATTTATGTCTCACTTGACAATGATATCTATATGAAAATCCCAGAAGGATTACAATTGCCTGAAAAGTCTAACTCTAATTCGAGAGAACTTTATTCGATAAAGTTGCAGAAGTCTCTCTATGAGTTAAAATAAACAGGGCATATGTGGTACAATCATTTGACTGAATACCTATTGAAACAAGACTATAACAATGATCCCATATGTCCTTGTGTCTTTATAAAGAGATCTGAATCATAATTTGTGATCATTGCAGTATGTTGATGGTTTGAATATGATTGAAACTCCTGAAGAGTTTCAAAGGGCAGCAGATTGCTTAAAACAGGAATTTGAAATGAAAGATCTTGGAAGAACAAAATTTTGCTCTGCAGCTCGGGCATCTTAAGAATGGAATTTTTGCACCAATCAGCTTATACAACAAAAATACTTAAAAGGTTTTATAATGGATAAAGCACACCCATTGAGTACTTCGATGGTCGTAAGGTCACTTGAAATTGATAAAGATCCTTTCCGACCTAAGAAAGATGACGAAGAACTACTTGATCCTGAAGTACCATATCTTAGCGCAATAGGTGCATTAATGTATCTTGCGACTCACACTCAATCTGATATATCTTTTTCAGTAAACTTGTTAGGAAGATATAGTTTTTCATCTACAAGGAGGCATTGGACAGGTGTTAAGCACATATTCCGATACCTCAAAGGTACAATGAATATGGGTTTGTATTATTCAAATTTATCCAAATCTGAGTTGGTAGGTTTTTCATATTTAGGATATTTGTCTGATCCTCATAATGGTCGATCACAAACGGGTTATGTCTTTACATATGGTGGCACTGCTATTCATGGCATTCTACAAAGTAAACAATTATGGCTACATCATCTAACCATCGAAATTCTAGCAATTCATGAAGTAAGCCGAGAATATGTATGGCTTAGATCGGTAATCCAACACATTCAGAAGACATATGGATTATTCTTTCAAAAGAAGGTACCAACTATTTTGTATAAGAATAATACAGCCTGCATAGCTCAACTGAAAGAAGGGTATATCAAAGGTGACAAAACAAAATATATATCCTCAAAGTTCTTTTTTACTCATGACCTTTAGAAGAATTGTGCTATTAATGTTCAACAAGTTCGATCTAGCGATAATCTCACTGATTTATTTACAAAAGCACTATCTACAAAGAGATTTGAAGAGTTAGTCTGAAAAATTAGACTATGATGACTCAAGGATCTCGAATGATAATTTTAAGAGAAGTATATCAAGAGATGCAGTCAAAAGGGGAGCAAAATACTATGCTCTTTTTTCCTTAGCTATGGTTTTGTCGCATTGGATTTTCCTCACAAGGTTTTAATAAGGCAGTATCCAATTTCAATAAAGACATGAATAATGTTCTTTCTATGGTCAAATAAACAAGGAGGAGTGTTATAATATTGCTAATAAAATGGATGTCCATTGATATTCCAAAGGAAGGTTATGTCAAGTTATAAAGATGGTGTCTATTGGTATTCCAAGTAAGATTATGTCTATTGGTATTACCGTAACATTTTTTACCATTTGCCTATAAATAGATGGCATGTAATTGTATTTGAGAATGATGAAAAAAATAAGATAAAGGATGAAATAAGAAAAGATGAAATAAGAGAGAACATATTCCAATACTTTCTTTTCTTAGTCTCTTTGTTCTATTGTTACTCTTTAATTATATAACATGTTTGGTTTCTTTAAAAAAAGTCAATTTTATTATTTTTCTTTTAGAAAATAAAAAATTACTTACAAGAATATTTTTGATAAATGATAATGAAATATTTTTTTTTAAATATACTTCTAAATCATAAAAGACTAAAATTAATTTAAAAATATTTTCATTATTGTTTATCAAATTAAAAAATAAAAGTGAAAAATAAAAATTAAAGCACTTAAAAATAAAAAAATTTCAGTATAATAATAGAACTAATTGAGACTCCAGATAAGTTTGAGAATAAGGTACCTAAAATCGAAGAAAATAAAGAGATCTCTATCAATTATGTTATGACTGGTGAAAGATGGAAACGATATCATCAATGATAAATTTGCATATTATGTTGCTCAAATATTAAAAATAAAATAAGGATCATGAACCAATGTCTATGGCAGAATGTAGACATCGACAAGATTGGCCAAAATGAAAGGATACAATCAATTCTGAATTAAAATCGCTAGCGAAACGTAAAGTTTTTGGACCAGTTGTCCAAACACCTTCTGGTTAAAACCTGTAGGATATAAATGGGTATTCGTGTGAAAGCAAAATAAGGATAATAAATTTGTGAGGTATAAAGCATGACTAGTTGCCCAAGGATTCTCACAAAGACCTGGTATTGATTATGAAGAGACGTATTCTCTTGTAGTGGATGCAATAACTTTTCGGTATTTGATTAGTCTGGCAGTGCATGAAAAACTTGAATTGGATGTAGTGACAGCCTATTTATATGTCTCACTTGACAATGATATCTATATGAAAATCCTAGAAGGATTACAATTGCCTGAAAAGTCTAACTCTAATTCGAGAGAACTTTATTCGATAAAGTTGCAGAAGTCTCTCTATGAGTTAAAATAAACAGGGCATATGTGGTACAATCATTTGACTGAATACCTATTGAAACAAGACTATAACAATGATCCCATATGTCCTTGTGTCTTTATAAAGAGATCTGAATCACAATTTGTGATCATTGCAGTATATGTTGATGGTTTGAATATGATTGAAACTCCTAAAGAGTTTCAAAGGGCAGCAGATTGCTTAAAACAGAAATTTGAAATGAAAGATCTTGGAAGAACAAAATTTTGCTCTGCAGCTCGGGCATCTTAAGAATGGAATTTTTTGCACCAATCAGCTTATACAACAAAGATACTTAAAAGGTTTTATAATGGATAAAGCACACCCATTGAGTACTTCGATGGTCGTAACGTCACTTGAAATTGATAAAGATCCTTTCCGACCTAAGAAAGATGACGAAGAACTACTTGATCCTGAAGTACCATATCTTAGCGCAATAGGTGCATTAATGTATCTTGCAACTCACACTCAATCTGATATATCTTTTTCAGTAAACTTGTTAGGAAGATATAGTTTTTCATCTACAAGGCATTGGATAAGTGTTAAGCACATATTCGATACCTCAAAGGTACAATGAATATGGGTTTGTATTATTCAAATTTATCCAAATCTGAGTTGGTAGGTTTTGCATATTTAGGATATTTGTCTGATCCTCATAATGGTTGATCACAAACGGTTATGTCTTTACATATGGTGGCACTGCTATTTCATGGCGTTCTACAAAGTAAACAATTATGGCTACATCATCTAACCATGTCAAATTCTAGCAATTCATGAAGTAAGCCGAGAATATGTATGGCTTAGATCGGTAATCCAACACATTCAGAAGACATATGGATTATTCTTTCAAAAGGAGGTACCAACTATTTTGTATAAGAATAATACAGCCTGCATAGCTCAACTGAAAGGAGGGTATATCAAAGGTGACAAAACAAATATATATCCTCAAAGTTCTTTTTTACTCATGACCTTTAGAAGAATGTGCTATTAATGTTCAACAAGTTCGATCTAGCGATAATCTCACTGATTTATTTACAAAAGCACTATCTACAAAGAGATTTGAAGAGTTAGTCCAAAAAATTAGACTACGACGACTCAAGGATCTCGAATGATAATTTTAAGAGAAGTATATCAAGAGATGCAGTCAAAAGGGGAGCAAAATACTATGCTCTTTTTTCCTTAGCTATGGTTTTGTTGCATTGGATTTTCCTGACAAGGTTTTTAATAAGGCAGTATCCAATTTCAATAAAAGACATGAATAATGTACTTTCTATGGTCAAATAAACAAGGAGGAGTATTATAATATTGCTAATAAAATGGATGTCCATTGATATTCCAAAGGAAGGTTATGTCAAGTTATAAAGATGGTGTCCATTGGTATTCCAAGTAAGATTATGTCTATTGGTATTACCTGTAACATTTTTTACCATTTTCCTATAAATAGATGGCATGTAATTATATTTGAGAATGATGGAAAAAATAAGATAAAGGATGAAATAAGAAAAGATGAAATAAGAGAGAACATATTCCAATACTTTCTTTTCTTAGTCTCTTTGTTCTATTGTTACTCTTTAATTATATAACATGTTTAGTTTCTTAAAAAAAAGTCCAATTTTATTATTTTTCTTTTAGAAAAATAAAAAATTACTTACAAAATATTTTTGATAAATGATACTGAAAATATTTTTTTTAAAATATACTTCTAAAATCATAAAAGACTAAAATTAATTTAAAAATATTTTCATTATTGTTTATCAAATTAAAAAATAAAAGTGAAAAATAAAAATTAAAGCACTTAAAAATATAAAAAAAATTCAGTATAATAATAGAAGTAATTGAGACTCCAGATAAGTTTGAGAATAAGGTACCTAAATCGAAGAAAATAAAGAGATCTCTATCAATTATGTTATGATTGAGAAAGATGGAAACGATATAAGATGATCGTCAATGATAAATTTGCACATTATGTTGCGCAAAATATTAAAAATAAAAATAAGGATCATGAACCAATGTTTATGGCAGAATGTAGACATTGACAAGATTGGCCAAAATGAAAGGATACAATCAATTCTGAATTAAAATCGCTAGCGAAACATAAAGTTTTTGGACCAGTTGTCCAAACACCTTCTAGTGTAAAACCTGTAGGATATAAATGGGTATTCGTGTGAAAGCAAAATAAGGATAATGAAATTGTGAGGTATAAAGCACGACTAGTTGCCCAAGGATTCTCACAAAGACCTGGTATTGATTATGAAGAGACGTATTCTCTTGTAGTGGATGCAACAACTTTTCGGTATTTGATTAGTCTGGCAGTGCATGAAAAACTTGAATTGCACCTTATGGATGTAGTGACAGCCTATTTATATATCTCACTTGACAATGATATCTATATGAAAATCCTAGAAGGATTACAATTGCCTGAAAAGTCTAACTCTAATTCGAGAGAACTTTATTCGATAAAGTTGCAGAAGTCTCTCTATGAGTTAAAATAAACAGGGCATATGTGGTACAATCATTTGACTGAATACCTATTGAAACAAGACTATAACAATGATCCCATATGTCCTTGTGCCTTTATAAAGAGATCTGAATCACAATTTGTGATCATTGCAGTATATGTTGATGGTTTGAATATGATTGAAACTCCTAAAGAGTTTCAAAGGGCAGCAGATTGCTTAAAAAGGAATTTGAAATGAAAGATCTTGGAAGAACAAAATTTTTCTCTGCAGCTCGGCATCTTAAGAATGAATTTTTTGCACCAATCAGCTTATACAACAAAGATACTTAAAAGGTTTTATAATGGATAAAGCACACCCATTGAGTACTTCGATGGTCGTAAGGTCACTTGAAATTGATAAAGATCCTTTCCGACCTAAGAAAGATGATGAAGAACTACTTGATCCTGAAGTACCATATCTTAGCGCAATAGGTGCATTAATGTATTTGCGACTCACACTCAATCTGATATATCTTTTTCAGTAAACTTGTTAGGAAGATATAGTTTTTCATCTACAAGGAGGTATTGAACAGGTGTTAAGCACATATTCCGATACCTCAAAGGTACAATGAATATGGGTTTGTATTATTCAAATTTATCCAAATCTGAGTTGGTAGGTTTTTCATATTTAGGATATTTGTCTGATCCTCATAATGGTCGATCACAAACAGGTTATGTCTTTACATATGGTGGCACTGCTATTTCATGGCGTTCTACAAAATAAACAATTATGGCTACATCATCTAACCATGTCGAAATTCTAGCAATTCATGAAGTACGCCGAGAATATGTATGGCTTAGATCGGTAATCCAACACATTCAGAAGACATATGGATTATTCTTTCAAAAGGAGGTACCAACTATTTTGTATAAGAATAATACAGCCTGCATAGCTCAACTGAAAGGAGGGTATATCAAAGGTGACAAAACAAATATATATCCTCAAAGTTCTTTTTTACTCATGACCTTCAGAAGAATGGTGCTATTAATGTTCAACAAGTTCGATCTAGCGATAATCTCGCTGATTTATTTACAAAAGCACTATCTACAAAGAAATTTGAAGACTTAGTCCAAAAAATTAGACTACGACGACTCAAGGATCTCGAATGATAATTTTAAGAGAAGTATATCAAGAGATGCAGTCAAAAGGGGAGCAAAATACTATGCTCTTTTTTCTTAGCTATGGTTTTGTCGCATTGGATTTTCCTGACAAGGTTTTTAATAAGGCAGTATCCAATTTCAATAAAAGACATGAATAATGTACTTTCTATGGTCAAATAAACGAGGAGTATTATAATATTGCTAATAAAATGGATGTCCATTGATATTCCAAAGGAAGGTTACGTCAAGTTATAAAAATGGTGTCCATTGGTATTCCAAGTAAGATTATGTCTATTGGTATTACCTGTAACATTTTTACCATTTGCCTATAAATAGATGGCATGTAATTGTATTTGAGAATGTTGTAAAAAATAAGATAAAGGATGAAATAAGAAAAGATGAAATAAGAGAGAACATATTCCAATACTTTCTTTTCTTAGTCTCTTTGTTCTATTGTTATTTTTTAATTATATAACATGTTTGGTTCTTTAAAAAAAGTCAAATTTTATTATTTTTCTTTTAGAAAAATAAAAAATTACTTACAAGAATATTTTTGATAAATGATAATGAAAATAATTTTTTTAAATATACTTCTAAAATCATAAAAGACTAAAATTAATTTAAAAATATTTTCATTATTGTTTATCAAATTAAAAAATAAAAGTGAAAAATAAAAATTAAAGCACTTAAAAATATAAAGATTGATTGTATTCTCTTTATTTTTTATCTACTTTTTAAAAGATATTGTTTAAAATGAAAATAAAATAGATAATAATTTTTATTTTCACCTATTAATGCATTTTAGAAATTAGAAGATAGAAAATCAAAATATTTTTAAAAAATAAAAATAAAAAACATTCTTAAAAACAATTAATTATCATTTTATGCATTCTTTTCTTTTTTTTTCTTTTTGAAAAATAGAAACTTTTCAATAAGACAGCATTTTTTGCATTCTTTTTTCTTCCTTTCTTTTTTATATTTTTTGTTGACCCACTTATTGATTTTGATGATTAACAAAAGCCGTGAGTATATTTCTTGTGTTACTAATGAAATTAATAAGTGTTTCAGAACTTAGAAAGGTTAAATTATTCAATATTAGGTTTGAATCAGTTTTTTAATGAAAATATTTAAGTTCAGAACTTAGAGCCGACACCCACTGTGTCTGAAGCCGACCCCAGGGCATATCAGAACAGTTCAATATTTTTGCACAGTTCGGAGTTGATACCTGTAATTCTAAAGCCGACTCTAACCTGAGACATAGAGAAGTACTTTCTGCGTTAGTTTTGGAGCCGATACCTGAAGTTTCGGAGCCAACACCTGGAAATGATAGAGCCGACTCTAACATGAGAATAGAGAGTGTATTTTTGGGACATCGTTAGAGTTGACACCCTCAAAAATTAGAGCCGACTCCATAACACATCGAGCTGATACTATAGTTTCTCGGAGCCAACTCTCCGACGGACGTTTTGTTACATTTTTGGAAATCCGACTTGGAGCCGACACATGAAAAGTTGGAGCCGACTCCAATATGTCAGGAATAGAATTTCAAATCTATCAGAACGGATTCCAACGGTAACATTTCTTCACCTAACCCCAACGGATCTATTTTTTTGCGTGAAGAAGCAATCCAAGTACTTTGTAATGGCTATTTTTCACCTAATCTTGGATTAAAGGATTATAAAAAGGGCATCATCTGTTTGAAAACAGAGGATGAGAAAATAGAGAAAAATAGAAAGAAGAAAACTGGAAAGAAAAAGAGAGAAATCATCTAGTTTTCAAGAGAAAAATCTCTGTGCTCAAAGCCATCAATTGAAGAGTGATAGAAGAGAAATTCAAAGGCGTTTCAAGATCAAATCGAAGGATTTCCACGATTTGAAGAAGAGAAGCTAGAGCCTAAATCTTCAACTTTTCTTCAACGAGCTTCATTCAAGAACCAGAGTTCAGATCCAGTTAGCTTATTCAGAAGAAGAGAGGAAAAGAAGAAAAGCTCAACTTCGAATCGCTTAAAAAAAATAGGCTTTTCTGTTCTTGTTTTATTTACATTGCATATTTGCTCATTTGATGAGCTTTAAATTTTGTAAACTTATATTTGAATTGCTTATGTTCTAATTCAATCAGGGGATTGAATTAGTTGAGGTTGCTGACCTCGGGGTAAGCTAAGTGTAGCTTACGTTGGGTTGTTGCTGGTGAACCCGTGAAAACCATCTGTGTTCGTTGTGACCCCGTGTAAAACAATAAGTTCAAGTTGTGATCTTGAAAATAACTCAGCTGTAATCATGGTGATTATAGTGTGGACCCAAGAGTTGCTTGAGAGTCGACATAGGTGTTGGTAACACCGAACCACTATAAATATCTTGTATTTATCGTGATTGTCTCTTTCTCTTTCTCTCTTTATTGTGCCTTACATTATTGCATCACTTCACTTGTGCACATTAACTTAGTGAAATTGGTTTTTAAAGTATAAAATTTTTTAAAGAACCCAATTCACCCCCCTTCCCCCTCTTGGGTTGTCATCTGGACCAACAATTGGTATCAGAGCTTGTGCTCATTTCGGCTTGATTTAACGATCAAGAGCTAAAGATCCAAATGGCAGCTCAAGCTGGATCATCCTTTTCTGAAGGTCAATCCACCAATAGACCTCCTTTGTTTAGTGGCACAAATTATTCTTATTGGAAAGCTAGAATGAGATTTTTTATTCAAGCTTTAGATTATGAACTATGGAGTGTAATTATTAATGGTCCTAGCACACCCACACACATAGTTGATGGATCTATAGTTCCTAAGCCCGAAAGGGACTGGAATGAAAATGATAGAAAAATGGCTCAGCTTAATGCCAAGGCCATGAATGTCTTGTACTATTCTTTGGATGCAAATGAATTCAATAGAATATCAACTTGCATTTCAGCCAAAGAAATATGGGATAGGTTGGAAGTTACTCATGAGGGTACCAACCAAGTCAAAGAATCTAAAATCAATATTCTAGTGCACAAATATGAACTTTTCAGCATGGAACAAAATGAGTCAATCACATGCATGTACACTAGATTACTGATATTATAAATGGTTTAAAAAGTGTTGGTAAGACTTATACTAACTCTGAATTAGTGCACAAATTCTTAGGTCTCTTCCAAGATCATGGGAAGCCAAAGTGAATGCAATCCAAGAAGCCAAAGACTTGAACATTTTACCTTTGGAAGAGCTACTTGGATCCTTGATGACCCATGAATTGACAATGAAACAACATCAAGAGGAAGAGGTAAAAAAGAAAAGAACAATAGCTCTCAAGGCTGCAGAAAATGAGAAGAGCAGCAGTGAAGATGATGATGAAGATGATGAGACAGCTCTCCTTGCTAGGAAATTCAAGAAATTTATGCAAAAAAGGAGACCCTTCCATAAGAGAAAGTTTGGAATAAAATTAGAAAGAGAAAGAGAAAAAGAAAAGGACAAGGACAAAGAAAAAAAAAACCCTTAATATGTTATGAATGTAAGAAACCGGGGCACTTTAGATCTGAATGTCCTCAATTAAAGAAGGGATACAAGAAGAAAAAGAAAGCCTATGTTGCAACTTGGAGCGATAGTGAAGAGTCTTTATCCGAAGAAGAACAAAAAGAGGTTGTCAACCTATGCTTCATGGCAAATGACGACAATAAGATAAATTCTGAAACCTCAATGTTGATTTTACTTTTGATGAGTTATATAATGATTTCAATGAATTAATTAGTAATTACAAGATTTTGAGAAATAAGAATAAATCTTTGAAAACTAAAAATTTAGATCTTCTCAAAATAAAAAATGAACTTGTTTTTGAGATCAAAAATCTGAAATCTGAAAAAGAAGAAATATTGAAAGAAAAAGAATCAATTTCTGAAGAAAATCTTAATTTGAAGTAAGAAATTGATAAATATAAGAACATTGTTGATAAATTTATAAATAGCTCAGAAAAACTTAACTTACTATTGAATAATCAAAGAGTTTTTTTGATAAAGATGGTTTAGGATATAGACCACACATGAAAAAAAATATGTTAATAATTTCTTTGTGAAGAAAAATGATATTTCATGTTATCACTGTAACAAAAAAGGACAAACTTATGAATGCAATTTTAAAATGTCTCATAAGAATCTAAGTCTTAAAGGCAAGAAAATATGAGTTTCAAAAGGAACAATCTTTATTGTTACTAACCATGAAGGATCAAGAAGGCTTGGGTACCTAAACATAAGATTTGATTGTCTTGCAGGAGTATCTTGCGGCCAAGTGATCAAAGAGAAAATGGTATCTTGATAGTGGCTGCTCAAGATACATGATGGGTGACAAGGAGCAATTCATCACCCTTGAAATCAAAAGAGGAGGAGTTGTAACTTTCGAAGATAATGGCAAAGGCCAAATTATGGGCTTTGGTAAAATTCAAATCACTCCCTCCACTTTTATTGAAAATATCTTGTATGTAAAGCATAATTTAATTAGCATTAGCCAACTGTGTGATAAAGGTTTCAAAGTTTCCTTTGAAGCTTCTATTTGCACTGTATCAAATCCCATTGACAATAACATTATATTTGTTGGAAATAGAAATGGCAATGTATACTTGATTGATTTAGACAATTTGTCTACTAGTAATCATTGTTTAATTGCTGATAATGCTAAGGTAAATGAGATTGGATGGCTATGGCATCATATATTAGGTCATGCAAGCACACACTTAATTTCAAAATTAATTAGAATGAATTTAGTTAAAGGACTTCCAAATTTAGATTTTGAAAACAATAGAATTTGTGATGCATGTCAATTTGGAAAACAAACTAGAAATTCTTTCAAATCTAAAAACATTGTTTCCACTACTAGGCCACTCGAGCTACTTCATATGGACCTTTTTGGACCTACTAGAACCACCAGTCTAGGAGGAAAGAAATATGGTCTTGTGATAGTAGATGATTATCTAGATTTATTGGGTATTATTTTTAGCTCACAAAGATGAGACTTTCCCTATATTTTTAAAATTATTTAAGAAAGTCACAAATAAGAAAAACAACATCATAGTGTCTCTTAGAAGTGATCATGGAACTGAATTTGAAAATCATTTGTTTGAAAATTTCTGCATTGAAAATGGCATTCATCATAATTTTTTAGCACCTAGAACACCTCAACAAAATGGAGTTGTAAAAAAAAAAAATAGGACTCTAGAAGATATAGCCCGTACCATGCTATGTGAAAGCCAACTCCCAAAGTACTTCTGGGCAGAAGCTATAAACATGGCATGTTACATCCTAAATAGAGCCTTAATTAGACCAATTCTTAAGAAAACTCCTTATGAACTATGGCATAATAGGAAACCTAACATTAGTTACTTTCATGCATTTGGTTGTCGATGTTTCATTCATAATAATGGTAAAGACAATCTTGGGAAGTTTGACGCTAAATCTGATGAATGTATCTTCTTAGGATATTGCACTTCTAGCAAAGCATATAGAGTATTTAATAAGAAATATTTGATTATAGAATAATCAATTCATGTAGTTTTTGATGAGTCTTTAGTATCAAGTTCTGAAAAGATTGATGATGAGAAAGATACAAATTTGCTTGAAAGAGATATTAAAAATTGAATATAGATGTATCTTCAGATCATGAACCAGAAGCTAAAGATGATGATTCACCTAAGGATGATGGTATTGATATTACTCGTAATGATGTAGATCTACCTAGAGATTGGAGATATGCTTATGGTCATCCAAAGGAATTGATTATAGGTGATCCATCTCAAGGAGTAAGAACTAGATCATCAATGAGAAATATCAATAATCATCTTGCATTTGTGTCTCATATAGAACCTAAAACTATTGAGGAAGCCGAAAAAGATAGTAATTGATGTTAGCTATGCAAGAGAATTAAATCAATTTACTAGGAATAAAGTATGGACCCTTGTAGATAGACCCAAAGGTCATCCCGTTATAGGATCTAAATGGGTGTTTAAAAATAAATTAGATGAAAATGGCATAGTAATTAGAAATAAAGCTAGATTAGTTGTAAAAGGATATAATCAAGAAGAAGGAATTGATTTTGATGAAACTTTTGCATCTGTTGCTAGATTAGAAGCAATTAGACTATTACTTGCATTTGCATGTCATATGAACATTAATATATTTCAAATGAATGTAAAAAATATAATTTTAAATGGTTTTATAAATGAGAAAGTTTTTGTAGAACAACTACCTGGTTTTGAAGATCATGAATTTTCAAATCATGTTTTTAAACTACACAAAGCACTATATGGTTTGAAACAAGCACCTAGAGCTTTGTATGATAGGCTAAGAAAATTTCTAATTGAAAATGATTTTTCTAGAGGAAATATTGATAAAACCCTATTTTTGAAAAGAAAATATAAATATTTATTAGTAGTACAAATCTATGTAGATGATATTGTATTCGGTGCTACTAACAATCTTCTATGTCAAGAATTTGTAAAGTTGATGCAGGGTGAATTTGAGATGAGCATGATGGAAGAACTTAATTTCTTCCTTAGACTATAAATCAAACAAGAAAGAGAGGGGATTTTCATCAACCAAATAAAGTACACGAAAGAAATTCTCAAGAAGTTTGGAATGGAATCAGTTAAACCTCTTGGAACACCTATGAGTCCTTCATGCAAATTGGATAAAGATGAAGATGGTAAGCAAATTGATCAAAAATATTATAGAGGTATGATCGGTTCACTACTTTATTTAACGGCAAGTAGACCTGATATTATGTTTGTTGTATGCTTATCTGCTAGATATCAATCTAAACCTAAGAATCTCACTTAATTGTTGTTAAAAGAATTCTAAGATATTTAAATGGAACTAAAAATGTAGGATTATGGTATTCTAGAGACTCAACATTAAATTTGATTGCATATTCTAATTTTAATTATGTTGGTTGTAAACTAGATAGAAAAAGTATAAGTGGTGCATGTCAATTTTTAGGTTATAACTTAATCTCTTGGTTTAGCAAAAAGCAAAATTCGGTTGCACTATCAACTGCTGAAGCTAAATATGTTGCAGCTGGAAGTTGATGTACTCAAATCCTTTGGATTAAGTGACAAATTGAAGATTATGGTATAACACTAGATAAAACTTCAATTAGATGTGATAATACTAGTGCAATAAATCTAACTAAAAATCCTATTCAACATTCAAGAACAAAACATATTGAAATAAGATATCATTTCATTAGAGAATATGTAATTAACAATGATGTTTGTCTTGATTATATTTGTACTAATAAACAATTAGCAGACATATTTACAAAACCTTTGAGTGAAGAGAGATTTTGTTATCTTAGAGGAGAATTAGGGATTTGTGACCCATCGAATGACTTTAAAACTCCTAGGAATGACTTTCTAGATTTCATTCCTTTTTTTTGAAAAATCTTTTATGATTCTAAGGAAAACTCATCTAGATATTTGAACCCTTTGATTCACCACATTCCAAGGAATTTTATCTAAAATTTATTGATTTTTTTTTACAAATTTTAGATCCTTTGAAACTCTCAATTATTTTTTGAAACTATCTTGGAGTCGACACCTCTATTAGTGGAGTCGATACCCTTTCTGTGTGCTCTCGGTCTGAGACCTTGGAGCCGACACCCGCCTTTGTAGAGCCGACCCTATTTCGGGCGCTGACTAAGTTAGCAACTTGGAGTCGACACCTCGCTTTGCGGGAGCCGACACCTTGTGGTCCCAGGTTGACTATTTTAGGGTAGAGTCGACACCTATTCGACCCCATTCATTTCCAAACTCTTCCAAAACTCTCTCCAAACCTCCCAAATCCTAGAATCTATCTAATCCATCACTCCCTAGCAATCTATGGCACCTAAGCGCCGAGGATCGGTATTCGGAGCCGATGATGACAGGGAAGAGGACTGTGAGGCGTCCGGCACGTCAGCCTTCGCCCAGCTCGTCTTCAACGTCATCATCCTCCACTCCTAGTGCCAAACCTGGTCCTTCTTCTCCACATGTTGATCTCTTAGCAGGAAAGATTATAACTATGGGTAGAAAAGTAGACTTCGGATTCTTTGAAGCTGAGAGTTTCTCTCTTGGTAGGCAAATTAAAGAAATGGGATGGAAGAAGGATGTTCATTAGATGTTCCTACTTATCCGGCCCTTATTAAGGATTTCTATCTCAATTTGTTTAGAGGAGATGGAGGCCTTGTCAGCTATGTAAGAGGTACTAGAATCCACCTTACTTCTGAAATTTTGGAAAGTTTGTTAGAAATTCCTGTTATTGGACCTATTGTCAATTCCCACAGTAAAAGAGGTGAGGCACTGTCAAGGATGCTTGGTATAGAAATTGCTGAATTTGAGGAAATTAGGGCTATTCAATTGCCCCTAGAGCTGAGGTTATTGCATAATATTTGTAGTAGGATATTATTCCCTAAAACCAGTCGTTTTGAGTATGTATCTGAAAGGGACATTGTAGTTATGAATTATGTAGTGACCAGCCAACCAATCAACTTACCTGGAATGATGATTTGGTATATGGCTGAGGCAGGCAGTAAGAAGAGGTCAACCCTTCCATATGGTATGATTTTGACTATGGCTTTTCAGAACCAAGGTGTTAATATTTTGGATAATGAGCCTTTAAAGAGCTTTAGGCGCACAGATTATTATAATAAGGCTACCTTGCACCGTATGGGTTTCGTAAAAATCAATGGAAACTAGAAAAGGAAAGAAAATCTGAAAGACAGAGCAGCTGAGATGGATACTGCGGCCCCTGGTACATCAGAGGCAGAGCCTTCAGTGAGACATACTTCACCAGGCCCTAGCAGTCCTACACTCTCAGCACCTGCACCTGCTCCTACATCATTTGCTCAGACTTCTACTGGTTTTTCAGAGATTCAGATGGAGCAGCTCAAATCTTTATTTTTGGATCATGAGGCTAAGATGAAGAATCATCTTGAGAATCATCTTATGAGTATCAAGCAGCATTTTTACTCTTTAGAGGATAAGATTAGTGCGATAGAATCATCTTTGAGCACATCTTCTTTTACCTTGATGAATGACATTAGGTTGATATTTGACAAAATCAAGGACATTGCTGGTGATTCTGATAAATATTCTAAGTGCAACGCAGAACTTCAAGAAAAAATCACAGTTACATCTGCTTTAGTTGAGAAGATGTTAAATGATTTTATGAAAATTCAAGAAAAGGGCATAGGACAAATTCTAGAAGAGCTGAAGAGAATTCTGAGATTTTGAGATGTTGCATGCTTTATTTTTTCTTTAGTTTGTACTTAGGACAAATTAAGTACTTTGATGTTTTCATGTATTTTGAAGTAATATGGATGTTGTAATGACTTGGTACTTTGATGAAATGTAATGATGTATTTTGCAAAGAATTAATGAATATTCTGAATGACTTTATACTCAATGAATGCAATTTGAAATTGACATTGTTCTTTTTGAGTTAAACGATTCTTATGTTTATACTTTTATAATATAAAGGGGGAGAAAGAATAGTTGATGTTGATTTAAGCTAAATGAACTTCTTCTTAACCTTTTGTTGATAACAAAAAAGGGGGAGAAAGGTTTATTTACGTATATGCATTATGCATTTGATGTTAATCTAGTTATAACATATATGAGAAAGATGTTTATATATGTGTTAAGTGTTAAATGAATTTGGTTATAACACATATGCATTGAATGAACTTAATTTAGTTATCATAGGGGGAGCTACCTCATTCAGGGGGAGCTTGACTATGAGAACTTTTATATTTTGAAAATTTCAATGTTTAATCATGCATATACTCAATGTTTTTGTCATCATCAAAAAGGGAAAGATTGTTGACCCACTTATTGATTTTGATGATTAACAAAAGTCATGAGTATATTTCTTGTGTTACTAATGAAATTAACAAGTGTTTCAGGAACTTATAAAGGTTAAGTTATTCAATATTAGGATTGAATCAGTTTTTTAATAGAAAATATTTAAGTTCAGAACTTGGAGCTGACACCCACTGTGTCTGGAGCCAACCCCAGGGCATATCAGAACAGTTCAATATTTTTGGCACGGTTCGGAGTTGACACCTATAATTCTAGAGCCAACTCTAACCTGAGACACAGGGAAGTGCTTTCTGCGTCATTTTCGGAGGCGACACCTGAAGTTTTGGAGCCGACACCTGAAGTTTTAGAGCCGACACCTGAAATGATAGAGCCGACTTTAACATGAGAACAGAGAGTGTATTTTTGGAACATCGTTAGAGTCGACACCCTCGAAAATTAGAGCCGACTCCAGAATGCGTCGAGCCGACACCACAGTTTCTCGGAGCCGACTCCCCGATAGACGTTTTGTTACTATTTTTGGAAACCCAACTTGAAGCCGACACATGAAAAGTTGGAGCTGACTCCAACCTGTCATGAACAAAATTTTAAATCTGTCAGAACGGATTCCAACGGTAACATTTCTTCACCTAACCCCCAACGGATCTATTTCTTTGCGTGAGGAAGCAATCCAAGTACTTTGTAACGGCTATTTTTCACCTAATCTTAGATTAAGGAGGATTATAAAAAGGGCATCGTCCGTTTGAAAACAGAGGCTGAGAAATAGAGAAAAATAGAAAGAAGAAAACCGGAAAGAAAAAGAGAGAAATCATCTAGTTTTCAAGAGAAATCTTTGTGCTCAAAGCCATCAATTGAAGAGTGATAGAAGAGAAATCCAAAGGCGTTTCAAGATCAAATCCGAAGGACTTCCACCGATTTGAAGAAGAGGAGCTAGAGCCCTAAATCTTCAACTTTTCTTCAACGAGCTTCATTCAAGAACCAGAGTTCAAGTCCAGTTAGCTTACTCAGAAGAAGAGAGGAAAAGAAGAAAAGCTCAACTTCGAATCGCTTAAAAAAAACAGGCTTTTCTATTCTTGTTTTATTTACATTGCATATTTGCTCATTTGAGGAGCTTTAAATTGATGTAAACTTATATTTAAATTGCTTGTGTTCTAATTCAATCAGGGGACTGAATTAGTTGAGGTTGCTGACCTCGGGGTAAGCTAAGTGTAGCTTACGTTGGGTTGTGTGCTGGTGAACCCGTTAAAACCAGCTGGGTTCGTTGTGACCCCATGTAAAACAAGTTCGAGTTGTGATCTTAGAAAACAACTCAGTTATAATCAGGGTGATTATAGTGTGGACCCAAGAGTTGCTTGGGAGTGGATATATGTTGGTAACACCGAACCACTATAAATATATTGTGTTTGTCGTGATTGTCTCTTTCTCTTTCTCTCTCTTATTGTGCTTTACATTATTGCATCACTTCACTTGTACACATTAACTTAGTGAAATTAGTTTTTAAAGTGCAAAATTTTTTAAAGAATTCATCCCCCTCTTGGGTTGCCATTTGGGCCAACATTTTTCACCTGCTAAAAAGGCACACGCAAATAGAAATCACTTGCTGCATTTAATTTTAGAAAAGCTTAAATTTTTTTATGCTCCTTCAATTTCAATGCCCTTAATCTTTACAAACAAAACTTCTCGCACCATTATTCTGTAAGCTACACAAACAATATCCTTTTATTCATTGTATTTTTGGTATATATTAATTTATTTGAAAGATTTTAAATTTTAATATAACTTTTTTACTAATTATTAATTCTAATTTTTGAGTTTTAAAAAGTACTTACTAATAATAAGATATGAAAAGCTAACAAAAAGGCCATATTTATTTATTTTAAAATTTATTTCAAATAAAACTACAAGAAATCATAGTAGAGAAAATATGCAACTGATGATATAGGTACTGGTATGACTAATCCCGCGTCGTCAGGATAAAAGGTAACGGCGGCTAATGACCCCGAGACCCCATCGGTCTCGGGGTGCACCGGCATTTCCCACCTCGGGACCCCTTCCGGTTCGGGGTGGGGTCATCATCTCTTGACCCTGAGACCCCCTACCGGTCTCGGGGTGCACATGCATTTCCCCACCCCCGGGACCCCTTCCGGTCTCGGAGTGGGGTCATCATCTCTTGACCCCGAGACCCCCTACCGGTCTCGAGGTGCACCGGCATTTCCCCACCCCCGGGACCCCTTTCGGTCTCGGGGTGGGGTCATCATCTCTTGACCCCGAGATCCCCACCGGTCTCGGGGTGCACCGGCATTTCTCCACCCCCGGGACCACTTCGGGTCTTGGGGTGGGGTCATCATCTCTTGACCCGAGACCCCCACCGGTCTCGGGGTGCACCGGAATTTCCCCACCCCCGGGACCCCTTCCGGTCTTGGGGTGGGGTCATCATCTCTTGACCCCGAGACCCCCCACCGGTCTTGGGGTGCACCGGCATTTCCCCACCCCCGGGACCCCTTCCGGTCTCGGGGTGGGGTCATCATCTCTTGACCCCGAGACCCCCATCGGTCTCGGGGTGCACCGGCATTTCCCCACCCCCGGGACCCCTTCCGGTCTCGGGGTGGGGTCATCATCTCTTGACCCTGAGACCCCCACCGGTCTCGGGGTGCACCGGCATTTCCCCACCCCCGGGACCCCTTCCGGTCTCGGGGTGGGGTCATCATCTCTTGACCCCGAGACCCCCACCGGTCTCTGGGTGCACCGGCATTTCCCCACCCCCGGGACCCCTTCCGGTCTCGGGGTGGGGTCATCATCTCTTCACCTCAAGACCCCACCGGTCTCGGGGTGCACCGGCATTTCCCCACCCCCGGGGCCCCTTCCGGTCTTAGGGTGGGGTCATCATCTCTTGACCCCGAGACCCCCCACCTGTCTCGGGATGCACCGGCATTTCCCCACCCCCGGGACCCCTTTCGGTCTCGGGGTGGGGTCATCATCTCTTGACCCCGAGACCCCCCACCGGTCTCGGGGTGCACCGGCATTTCCCCACCCTCGGGACCCCTTCCGGTCTCGGGGTGGGGTCATCATCTCTTGACCCCGAGACCCCCACCGGTCTCGGGGTGCACCGGCATTTCCCCACCCCCGGGACCCCTTCCGGTCTCAGGGTGGGGTCATCATCTCTTGACCCCGAGACCCCCACCGATCTCGGGGTGCACCGGCATTTCCCCACCCCCGGGACCCCTTCCGGTCTCGGGGTGGGGTCATCATCTCTTGACCCCGAGACCCCCACCGGTCTCGGGGTGCACCGGCATTTCCCCACCCCCGGAACCCCTTCCGGTCTCGGGGTGGGGTCATCATCTCTTGACCCCGAGACCCCCACCGGTCTCGGGGTGCACCGGCATTTCCCCACCCCCGGGACCCCTTCGGTCTCGGGGTGGGGTCATCATCTCTTGACCCCGAGACCCCCACCGGTCTCGGGGTGCACCGCATTTCCCCACCCCCGGGACCCCTTCCGGTCTCGGGGTGGGGTCATCATCTCTTGACCCCGAGACCCCCCACCGGTCTCGGGGTGCACCGGCATTTCCCCACCCCCGGGACCCCTTCCGGTCTCGGGGTGGGGTCATCATCTCTTGACCCCGAGACCCCCACCGGTCTCGGGGTGCACCGGCATTTCCCCACCCCCGGGACCCCTTCCGGTCTCGGGGTGGGGTCATCATCTCTTGACCCCGAGACCCCCCACCGGTCTCGGGTGTACCGGCATTTCCCCACCCCCGGGACCCCTTCCGGTCTCGGGTGGGGTCATCATCTCTTGACCCCGAGACCCCCCACCGGTCTCGGGGTGCACCGGCATTTCCCCACCCCGGGACCCCTTCCGGTCTCGGGGTGGGGTCATCATCTCTTGACCCCGAGACCCCCACCGGTCTCGGGGTGCACCGGCATTTCCCTACCCCCGGGACCCCTTCCGGTCTCGGGGTGGGGTCATCATCTCTTGACCCCGAGACCCCCCATCAGTCTCGGGGTGCACCGGCATTTCCCACCCCCGGGACCCCTTCCGGTCTTGGGGTGGGGTCATCATCTCTTGACCCCGAGACCCCCACCGGTCTCGGGGTGCACCGGCATCTCCCCACCCCCGGGACCCCTTCCGGTCTCGGGGTGGGGTTACCATCTCTTGACCCCGAGACCCCCACCGGTCTCGGGGTGCGCCGGCATCTCTCCACCCCGGGACCCCTTCCGATCTCAGGTGGGGTCATCAGCGATTGGCATGCAGTTCAATCGTCGAAAGAAATGACAGCTCCAGTTCGCATGGCGCACCCACGTGATTCTCGGTACGCCCGTGATTGCACCCCGTTACGGAGGGCCATACCTCATAACGGCGTATGGTGCGTTGCATGTCCTATGCATGGCCATGCCTTGCTACGGCGTACGATTCGCTACCATTTGCGACTGTGCTCGGTCATATCATCCGACGGCGTGCACTGAATGCCTTCGCGGCTGTTGGACACGTATGACATCACATCGGCAAGCGGTACGGGATGTCTCCGGCACGCGCAGCGATGGTACGATGGTGATCTTCCGAAACAGTAAGATAGGATATTCGGACAGGTATAAAAGCACGTGGTCGCGCTGTAAGTAAAGATCTGAACTCTGGTTTTCTGAGCTTTCTTCCTCCCAGCAAAACCCTAATCGCCTCAGCTCTTTTCCGCTGAGCGGTTCTTTGTCTGAGCCCAAGTGACTGACTTGATCGTCGGAGGGTCCCTACCGGTATCGCCGGTCTCCGGGGACTTTTCTTGCAGGGCTCCGAGGAGAAGGACGTCCGTCTTCCCCGGCGTTTGAGGAAGGTGACTTGGCGTCATCAGATTGGCGCGCCAGGAAGGGGGGTATGTAAGAAAGACGTCGAACCAGCAGCTTACTTTTCCTTTCTTCAAGCTTTTGAAGTTATGGTGACGACTCGGACGAAGGGAGTTTCAGCCGGTCGCGCTGGGGGGCAGCGCTGCGGGGCCGGTCCACCCGCGGAGGCCCCCCCGACTCTCGCACCCAGTATTCCGGAGCCTCTGCATCTCCGGGGGCAGGGCCTTCTGCTCCGCAGAATGACGCTCCCGCGCCTGCTCCGCAACAACTCCAGTAAGATCGACTCACTGCCCTGGCCACGCAGGTCCAGTCTTTGGCGGCGATGGTTCAGGGCCTGCAGCACCAACAGGCGGCCTGCAGCAGCCGGAGCCGAATTCGTCTGTCCCGGGAGTGGTGCAACCTAGCCAGCACTCCTCCCGCCGAAGATCACCGGTTCCTGTGGATCGTCGCCACCGATCCCCGGCCAAGCCTCACCACCGTGAAGCCTCTAAAAGACCCCGGTCTCCCTCTTGCCACGCTAGTGTTTCTCCTAAGCGGCGGCACGGGAAGGAGGTGGAGCGCCCGCGCCGGCATCGTCGCCCTCGCTCTTCTTCCGAATCTTCGGGGGAGGGCTCTTTCGATGGCCGGATGCCTCGTCGAGCCGAGCGTCGACTCGAGGAGTGTAATCAGAAGCTGGAGGAGCTTAGCCGTCGGATCACCCACCTGCCAGAGACAGATTATGACAGTCGGCCTCCCTTGTCTCGCCGCATCATGGAGGAGCCCATCTCTACCAGGTTCCGCCTTCCTCAACTAGATCCATACGACGGGACCACGGACCCCTGGACCATTTGGAGAGCTATAAGGTACTCATGCAAGTCCAGGGGGCCACTGATTCACTTATGTGCGTTGCTTTCCCGGCCACTCTGAAGAAGGCTGCTCGAGCTTGGTATTCTCGTCTGCCACCACGAAGCATCGACTCCTTCCACCAGTTGGAGAGGGCTTTCCTGGCCCATTTTGACGCCTGCCGGAAGATCCCGAGGGTGGCGGACAGTCTCTTTGCCGTTCAGCAGAAGAATGGCGAGCCTTTGCGGGATTATGTTGCCCGGTTCAAAGAAGCAGCCCTGGAGGTCTACAACCTGGAAGACTCGGTGGCTACCCTGGCTTTGAAGCGGGGACTCCGCCCTTCTCGCTTCGCATATTCTCTTGACAAGAAGCCGCCGGGCTCTTACTCCGAACTTCTGATCCGGGCCCAGAAGTACATCCGGGCGGACGAGGCCGACTTTTCCGGCGCGAAGCTGGCGGGAGTGTCCCCAAGAAGTCGACCCAACCGGAGCCTGCAGAAGTCCGCCCCAGGAGGCCCGAGCCTCCTCGCCGGCCAGACAACCGTCCTCGACCCCCTGCACCGAGAGACGGACCCTACACCCCATTGCTCGCCCCAATATCTCATATCCTGCTCGATATTGAAGGGGAGTCTTATCTGCAGTGCCCTCCTTCCATCAACCCGAAGATCCCCGGAACAAGAACCTCTACTGCGCTACCACCGGGACCATGGCCACGACACCGACGATTGCCGTCAGCTGAAGAAAGCTATTGAAGACCTTATTCAATGGGGCCACCTGGGAAAGTTCGTTCAGAGGAGTAACCCAGGAGCTCCCGGCCCATCAGCGCCCACGCCACCGGTGATCGACAATGCCCCGACGGAGAAGACGGTGGCGATGATTTCCTTGGGGGCAGGAGGCCCGTCGAAGAAACCAAGGGGGGAGGGGGGAGCAGAAACTGTAATTCCTTTTTTCGAAAAGAACTTGGACGGGGTTGTAAATAAGGATGATGATAGCGTCGTCGTATCTATGACGATCGCTAAGCACCCTGTAAAAAGAATCTTAGTTGACAGTGGGAGCTCCATAGATGTTTTAAACTACGACGCCTTTGTTCGTATGAACTTGTCGCATGATCTGCTTCGACCTGTCGCCACGCCTTTGATGGGGTTCACAGGAGATTCCGTGAAGGTTGAAGGGGAAATCACTCTTCCCGTAACGGCTAGTACGGCTCCGTGCCAAAGCATTGTTCTCATGAAGTTCTTGGTGGTTCGTGTGCCCCTCGCATACAATGCGATCCTCGGGAGGCCTGGGCTCAACCTCTTGGATGCCATCATATCCACCAGCGGCTCCTCGTGAGGTTCCCAACCAGCAGAGGGGTTGGCGAGATGCGAGGAGAGCAGGGTCTACCGACACTTTGCTATCACTTGGCCCCTAGTCCTCAAGAGACGGCACCTGCATCGGCACCTGAGGCGCTTGACCCGCGAGACTTGGAAAAAAGGGGGGAGCCGGCCGAGCGGCTGCTCACTTTCCCCCTTGGGGAGGACTCCGCGCGGATGGTCCGGGTTGGAGCCTTACTTCCGGAGGAAGCTCGTGACCGACTCCTTACCTTCCTGCGGGTCAACGCGGACGTCTTCGCATGGTCAGCATCCGACATGCCGGGGATTCTGGAGGAGGTAATTACGCACCAGCTTAACATCCGGCCGGGGTGCCGGCCTGTCAGGCAGAAGAAAAGGAGTTTTGCCCCTGACCGACAGAAGGCCGTTGATGAGGAGGTACGGAAGCTGCTAGCGGCTGGCCACATCCGTGAGGTGCGTTACCCGGACTGGCTAGCGAATGTCATAATGGTTCGCAAGGCCAGCGGAAGCTGGAGGATGTGCGTGGATTTCACCGACCTCAACAAGGCGTGCCCCAAGGACAGCTTCCCGCTGCCCCGAATCGACCAGCTGGTGGATGCCACCTCCAGGCATGAGACTCTCAGTTTCATGGATGCGTTCTCGGGGTATAATCAAATCAAGATGAGCCCGGCGGATGAAGAAGCAACTTCCTTTATCACAGAGAAGGGGATTTATTGTTACAGGGTGATGCCTTTTGGATTGAAAAACGCCGGGGCCACTTATCAAAGATTAATGAACAAGGTCTTTGAGGACCAGCTAGGGCGCAACATGGAGGTTTATGTGGATGACATGCTGACCAAGAGCACCAGTGCGGCGGACCATGTAGCTGACCTCGAGGAGACTTTCAACAACTTGCGTCGGTATCGGATGAAGCTCAACCCCCACAAATGCGCCTTTGGAGTAGCAGCAGGCAAGTTCCTGGGTTTTATGGTGACCCAGCGAGGGATTGAAGCCAACCCCGACAAGATTAGGGCTATCCTGGAGATGAGGCCCCCAGCCAATAAGAAGGAAGTGCAGCGCCTAACGGGGAGGGTGGCGGCCTTGAGTCGTTTCATGTCAAGGTCGGCAGAAAGGTGCCTGCCCTTCTTTAAGGCGCTGCGCAAGGTCAACGGCTTCGAATGGACAAAGGAGTGTCAGGGCTCCTTTGAGGAGTTGAAGCAGTTTCTCTCCACTCCTCCACTGTTGTCCAAGCCTGAAAATGGAGAGGAGCTTTTTTATATCTAGCCGCTTCCCCCGAGGCTGTCAGCTCCGTACTCATGCGCATGGATGCCGACGGGGCCCAGAAGCCAATCTATTACACTAGCAAAGTACTCCATGATTCCGAGACCATATATTCGAGAACCGAGAAGATTATCTTCGCCTTGGTGGTCTCTACTCAGCGCCTCCGGCCTTACTTCCAAGCCCATCCCATCGTGGTGCTTACGGACCAGCCCCTTCGAGCTATCTTATCTCGCCCCAACACCTCCGGTCGGTTGGCCAAGTGGGCCATTAAGCTAAGTGAGTTCGATCTGTCCATCCGGCCAAGGTCAGCCATGAAGTCTCAGGTGTTGACGGATTTCCTGGTCGAGTGTTCCTGGACCGAGAGGGATATGGAGGGGGTGCGGCCGGAGGAGTGTGCGGATTCTCCCTCATCTGAGGAAGCAGAGGACTGGATCCTACATGTGGATGGAGCGGCAAACTCTCAAGGAAGCGGAGCCGGACTCATTCTCGCGAGCCCAGAGGGAGACGTAGTGGAGTACGCTCTCAGATTCTAGTTCCCAGCAACTAATAATCAGGCGGAGTATGAAGCCTTGCTAGCGGGGATGAGGTTAGCTGAGGGGCTAGGTGCCGGCGTTTGAGGGCCCACACGGACTATCAACTTGTTTCTGGACAGATCACCGGGGAGTACGAAGCTAGGGACCCAACCATGTCCCGATACTTGAGCAAGGTGCAGTCCAGGCGTCTCATTTCTCTTACTTCCGCATCAGCATATCCCCAGAGCGGAGAATGCTAGGGCCGATGCACTATCCCGTCTGGCCACTTCGGTCGACGGGACGTTGGGAAGGACATATGTGGAACATCTACAAGTCCCGAGCACCGAGGCCGCGGATGAAGCATTGCCGGTGGAGCAAGAGCCCTCCTGGATGGATGCCTACATCCGGTATTTGACTGACGGTACCCTCCCGGAGAAGCCCGCTAAGGCCAAGCTGCTCAGGCAGAGGGCCCCAAGATTCTTGATGATGAACGGGAAGCTTTATCAAGATCCTTCTCATACCCAGTTCTCAGGTGTGTTGGGTCGCCGAATCAGATTACATCCTCAGAGAGATCCACGAAGGTATATGCGGGAGTCACCTGGGGGGCAGAGCCCTAGCCTACAAGGCCCTGCGCCAAGGGTACTTCTGGCTGATGATGAAGGAGGACGCGGCTGAGCTTGTTAAGAAATGTGATAGCTGTCAACGTCACGTCACGCTAATATCCAGCGACAGCCGACGTCTCACCTGACCCCCTTGGTGGCACCTTGGCCCTTCGCCCAGTGGGGCATGGATATCTTGGGACCATTTCCCCCGGCCTCCGGACAGCGAAAGTTCCTCTTGGTAGCGGTGGATCACTTCACCAAGTGGGTTGAAGCCGAGGCCTTGGCCAAGATTACCGAAAGCAAAGTGAGATCCTTCTTCTGGAAGTCCATCATATGTCGGTTTGGACTGCCGCACACATTAGTCACTGATAACGGCCGGCAATTTGACAACGCGCCCTTCCGGGAGTTCTGCTCTGAGCTGGGTATCCATCAAAGGTTCACTTCCGTCGGGCATCCTCAAACCAACGGGGCAGCCGAAGTGACTAATCGGATCATTCTCCAGGGGCTGAGATCTCGGCTAGATGGCTGCAAGGGGCGATGGGTGGAGGAGCTCCCCAACGTGCTATGGGCCTACCACACAACGCCGCGAGCCCCCACCGGCGAAACGTCGTTCAGCTTAGTCTTTGGCTCTGAAGCTATCATTCTAGTGGAGGTTGGTGCACCAAGCCCTCGGGTGGAAGCATACAGCGAGGAAGGTAACCCTGACCAGCTGCGAGCCAACCTCGACTGGTGGAGGAGGTGCGAGACGGGCGCGGCTTCGAATGGCGGCCTACCGGCAGTGGGCCGCAAAGTACTACAACGCTCGTGTGCGCCCCAGGACGTTCCTGCCAGGAGATCTGGTCCTTCGACGGGCTGAGGTCTCGAAGCCAGCTGAGGGAGGCAAGCTAGCCCCAAATTGGGAGGGGCCTTACCGGATCGCCGAAACACTCCGCCACAGAGCTTATAAAATTGAAGAACTTGATGGGACGCCACTCCCTAGAACATGGAATGCAGATAACCTTCGTCGGTATTATCAGTAATGTATTCCTCCTTTCATGTCAAGTATCCCCCCTGTATTCGCTTGGGTTTTCACCCCTCATTCAATATTAACGAGATTCAATTTTAGCTACCTAAATCTTTTCACAGAAAAGCCTGCACTAGCCAGGCATAAAGCCCAGTGTACCACTGGCAGAGCGGTGTACCACCGGCTCTCAGCAACAAAAGCCCGACCCCGTCGGCGCCTAAAGCCCTGCACCAGCCAGGCATAAAGCCCAGTGTACCACTGGCAGAGCGGTGTACCACCGGCTCTCAGCAACAAAAGCCCGACCCCGGTCGGCACTAAAGCCCTGCACCAGCCAGGCATGAAGCCCAGTGTACCACTGCAGAGCGGTGTACCACCGGCTCTCAGCAACAAAAGCCGACCCCGGTCGGCACTAAAGCCCTGCACCAGCCAGGCATAAAGCCCAGTGTACCACTGGCAGAGCGGTGTACCACCGGCTCTCAGCAACAAAAGCCCGACCCCGGTCGGCACTAAAGCCCTGCACCAGCCAGGCATAAAGCCAGTGTACCACTGCAGAGCGGTGTACCACCGCTCTCAGCAACAAAAGCCCGACCCCGGTCGGCACTAAAGCCCTGCACCAGCCAGGCATGAAGCCCAGTGTACCACTGGCAGAGCGTGTACCACCGGCTCTCAGCAACAAAAGCCCGACCCCGGTCGGCACTAAAGCCCTGCACCAGCCAGGCATAAAGCCCAGTGTACCACCGGCTCTCAGCAACAAAATCCGACCCCGGTCGGCACTAAGCCCTGCACCAGCCAGGCATAAAGCCCAGTGTACCACTGGCAGAGCGGTGTACCACCGGCTCTCAGCAACAATAGCCCGACCCCGGTCGGCACTAAAGCCCTGCACCAGCCAGGCATAAAGCCCAGTGTACCACTGGCAGAGCGGTGTACCATCAGCTCTCAGCAACAAAAGCCCGACCCC
>UESW01004232.1:81003-252618 GCA_900491605.1 Calamus simplicifolius | reverse complement strand
CTGGAACATAAAACACAAGCAACGAAAATGGAAGGTTAATAGAGAACCATGCATGACAGAGCAACTAAAGCGGTACATAACGGAACATAAATAAAGTGGAGCACAACGATAACTCAAGGAGAAGAATCTCATGCATGTTCATTAACTGAACCTGAGTAGAAAAAACAAAAGCACTGTCCAAATTTTCCAGGAACTGACTAGACTGTAGCTGCGATCTTCTGCGAATAATTTTGGGTAAACTACCGATAGAAAGAACTGTAGTGCCTTTCAGTTTAGGGACTGGGCATCAGAGGATGAGGAACAGGCCTCACATAAGTGAACCCTACGAAATTGCTTTCTCCAGCAACTGGACTGGCAACCGGAGAATCCACTAATGGCATACTGGTCCAACGCTTATCAAAGTTAGCAACACAGTTCTTTCCAGCAACATTGGGCCGGAAGCTTGGTTGGACTTCCCGAGCCTCCAGTTTCCTCCAATTGATTGACTTGAACCACTTGTGGTTCTTTATCTGATTGCTGCCATCGGGTCCACTACCAAGGCGTTTGCTTGCTTCTTTCTGCAACAACTGAGCGAAAAAAAAAAAAAAAAAAGAAAGAGGAAAAGAAGCTAAGAACGATGGGATAGAAAAGTGACCATTAAAAATTTGAAAGGAAGTAACATATTTTGTAGACTTACGCCTTTCAACAGGGAATGAGCATCACTGGACATGTATTGTGGCAGTTTAATCTTGTCCTTCGCTATTTTCCGCTGAACCTTCTCCCGATTGCCACCAACAAAAGGTGGCTGCACAAATATGTAAAAGAAAACAACACAGCTAAATGAGAATAGTTACACATACGCACTAGAAAAAACGAACGGTTTTAAAATTGCCAATCAACATATAGGTTGAACACCAACATATGAAATGTAAGCAATCAGAAATATTACCAACATCAGAACTCCCGCCTGTGGTGGCTTAAATACATGATGCAAATAAAAGACGAGGAAGACAATAATATTATTATCCTATATTTTCTAAACTATCCCTTGTACTCAAAATGCATGACGTGGATGAAGATCTTGTAGACAGTTTTAATATCTAGCGGGTGACATGGATAAAGAACAAAACTAACCTTTCCAGTAAGCATTTCAAACAACAGGATACCAACACTCCACCAGTCAGCAGCCTTATCATGGCCTTTTCCAAGGACAATTTCGGGTGCCATATACTCTACAGTGCCGCACATGGAATTTGATCTAGTGTTTTCATCAAACTGCTTTGCGAGGCCAAAGTCAGTCAACATGGCCTAACAAAAACATTAGAAAATGTTATTAAGGTGATGTTAAACAACAGTTACAAGATGGAGAGGGGGCCACAAAAAATTGGCACTCACATGACCCTCGGCATCCAGAAGTATGTTCTCAGGCTTGAGGTCCCGGTGCATTATACCATTTGCATGAAGGTGGGAAACAGCAGACACTATTTCAGCTGTGTATATGCGTGCCAGATCCTCTCTAACAAAGATAGGAGTAAATTCATAAATGAGTTTCATATAGTTGATCATTCTCGAAATAGCTGCAAAAAATTAGAAAAATAACAGACACACCTGAATAGACCATGATGATACAACTGAAAAAATAAATGTCCCCCGTTTATAAATTCCAGCACTAGGTATAATCGGTACTTTGTCTGCATGACATTATACGATAATCAGCACATCTCATCAAGGTGAAGCCTAAACCTTTACAAATCCAACTAAAGAAACAAGGATTTCTATGGATGGATAACAGCTGCTGCGACTATATGGGGAAATCAGCGGACCAAGCCAAAGCCATGAGGCCTTCTATATAAAAATTTGATGAAGATGTTTGCAGGGTGAGTGCTCGGAAAAGTATGTATTTCAACATATAGTAAAAGATGGTATGTATGTTGGAATTATAAGCACGGCTTTAATGGTCAAAAGGTCCAAATGAGACATGTTATACACCCAACCGGCAAGAATAAAAGCTTCTGCTGACCAGAAATGACAGCCAAAATACCACAAGATGTATTCACACACCTAAAGATCCATGCTTACTGACTCAACCAGCACAATCTAGAGAGTGCGTGCAAGGCACCTTGAGAGGTTCAAGCTACACCTAACAGTTTCAGTTTGCACCTAACATTGGCAGTGATAACACATGTTCTACACTTAGTGGTTAAGTGACCAGAATCAAGCAAGCAACATATGATTTGGGCCCTTGAAGGAAGACATATAATGACGGCTCTCTGAGGCAAATATGAGGAATCAGGTCAGTTATGTGACAAGTAATTCTGTTAGATGCAAAATACAACAGACTACACCAGTTTATGAAATGAAAATCAGCAAAGATGACACTTTAGGTTTCAAATACACATGAAAGAACATATGTAATCATGACCTCATAAGAATAAATTATTCAATCATATCTTCAAGCACAACCTATTCAAAGATATAAATGAGGAAAAGAATAATTGGAATAGCACCTGGAAAGAGTATCTGAGCTGGACAATAAAAGGATGATCAATTTTTGTCAGTATATCTCTCTCAGCTTTCATGTACCCAGCATGATTCTTTTTCATAATCTTATCCTTTCTCATGACCTTCATTGCATATATTTCTGAGGTGCCCTTCTTCTTCACCTGAAAAACCTTTCCAAATGCCCCTTGCCCAACAACCTTCATAACTTCAAAATCATCAAGCCCTGCACCCTCACTCTTCTCAGATTTAGTATCACACTTTTGAGCACAAATAGATGACTCTTGATCTCCTCTTTCTGCAGAAGCACTCTCTATGAGTTCCAACGAGCTCTCAGTTTCATGTAATGTGCGTTTGCTGAGCCGCAAGGACTGAGTAACACGAGATGTTGGCCCCACCAGAGAATGTGATCGCTTGCAAATGACCACTGGATCATCATAAACTTCCTCATTTGAATCTGTTGCAGGAAGAGAGTTCTCAGAGGTCACTTTATTTACTTGTATCAAGGCTTGAACAGGGGCAGGACCAAATACATCAGAAAAATCAAACTCCATGTTCTCAGAGGGCACAACATCAGGGGGCCCATAGGAAGAAGTATCTGTCTCTTGAAGGACTTGTCAACATGTGTCCTGGTGAGACCAGGTATCTGAGGGGAAACCATCTCTAAGAATGCCAAGCAGATGGCAGATGTAATATGAATGGTTGCAGACTGTTTCTACTACAGCTGGATCCCTTCACAAATCTCTAAGACAACTGATGAAGAAGGAATCCTGACAATGGCCTTGAACAACTGGAAGTTCACGTAGACAACAGGAGATCCCAGGAATCCTGGGAGTAAGCAAACCAGAATCCAGAAGTTGCCCTTGTTTCCCAAAGTAGAGGAAACAGTAGCTGCCACTGTACTTCTTGTATTCATGAAGAACAAGTTGTCTGGAGCTGTCCACAGTAAAGTAAAATATCATAAGTTATGTAGCATAATGATATCAACAAACTACCAGAGCACTCCAATGTTGTACATGTACCAGAAGAAGAAAACAGAAATGCAGCAAGGTAACGAAACCTCATTGGACTCCAATATCAAGTATGACAAGGGAACATGATGAAGCTACAATAATCACGATTATTTCTTCAGATTATCATGTGATTATAGAACAACATGCATGCATAGCATGATTCCTTTTCTGAAGTGTTAACTCTAAGCCCATCTATAGTTTTCCTAAAGAATTTAATGAACATTAAAAAAAGGTTAGATGAAGTGGGCAGAGGTGTCCAATTTGGCAAGAGGTGTCCAATTTGGCAAGAGGAAGCCATAGGGAAGAATCTACACCAAGTAGATAAGAGACAGATTTCAAAGCATCTAATAAGTAACTCAATATCTAATATTTGCCTCCTAAGCCTTGACTTTTCACCCAACCACATGCTTAAGAACCAAGTAGATGGAATGCCTTTTGAACTCCCATTGTTCCCATTGTTCTTGAGGGGAGAGAAGGAGAAGCGCATTAAAAACCGGAAAGGAGGAGGCCTCCATTCTTCCTCAATTCTCTCTCAAATTGAAAAATAAAAAGAAGAGATAAATGGGTTTATAATTTTTGCATTGTTTTTTCAATTTTATCCCTACAAATTTTTTAAAATTTCTCTTATAGAAAAGAATATTTATAATTTTATAAACATTTTTTCTAAGATAAATATATATTGTCTTCTTTCCTCCCCTCCAAAAAAACCAAACGTAGCAACCCTGCCTTTCTTCCCTTGTTTCCCCTGCCTTTCTTCCCTTGTTTCCCCTGCCTTTCATACTTCCCTTCCTTTATACATAAGTCATGCCCCTACTCTCATAATTTTCTTCGCAAATACCTCACCAGCTCTAAGGCGAAAAAGACACACTTAACGCAAAAGCTCTTTCCAATTGCATTCATATCATGACCACGCATCAATTAATAGCTAACTCATGATCTGTCACACTAACGCCAACCCTTCGTCTAGACTCCTCTCTTTGCTCTTTCCAAATAATCAACAGAGAAATAACCAACAGGGCAAAAGAGACATGATAATCCTCAATATATTAGTCCAAAATTTAATCGCACTCATTCAAAATCATCCCCCTTCTCTTCTAATCGTCGTAAAAAAGATACAATCGTCGTAAAAAAGATACACGAAAAGAAGAGATTAAGGAAACTGGCGAGAAGAAAATATTTTAAATAAAATATAAAACGCGATATCTACTTTATTATTCATAAAGAATTTACAAATTTTCCAATAGAAAGAGGTTATGGAACAATAAATTAAAGGAGGCATCTTTATGAACCAGAATCTATGCTCCAGCACGTAATCGGAAAAAAAAAAAAAAAAGTCATCCGGAATAAACGACGTTATTAACCTAAGTTAGATCAGATCACAAAAACCTGGGGATAAGAGAACAAGGAATTCAAAACTCCCATACAAGAAAGCAAAACAAACACTTTACGATCGATTAGAATATAAATATCGCGTACGAAATTGAACCGAAGAGCATTTAAAAGCCAAAGAACGATCTGACGTCCTAAAAACCCATATTTGAGGGAGATGAAACGAATAGCGGAAAAGATGGCAAAACCCCTCACCTTCGAAAGGAGCGAGATTGGATCGAGGAAGCGGTCGATTGCTTGACGACCTCCTCTCGCAATCCAGTCCGCCTCTCTTATATTATTTCGGCGGGGCGCCTTCCGCGAATCGACGCCGAGCCAACGACGACACGTGGCGTATGTTTATTGGAGAATGCGTATACCCCATCAGGCATTATTGGAGAGGCACCGGGAATCTGCGTTCGAATCGGGTTGGCCCTCCTCGTCGCGGGAAGGCAACGCGTGCATCGTCAGCCGTCCGATGGGGATGGGGCGGCTCCTTTTTCCGTGTCGGTCGTGATCTCGTTGACGCGGCCTCGATTTGGCATCCGAGCGTAGTAGACGTGAGTCCAAGGACTCCTTGCCCGCTGGTATCCTCATCCAATGCTCGAATGGATAACGATGCGATATTTCCCACACCGAGTTTGGCGACACCCAACCTCTCCGGCTGAGCGTCTTGCGGGGACCGCATTGGGTTGGGCCTCCACGCTGGCGAGCTGTTATGGAACGGAGTTGTTTGAAAAGCATGACTTCTATTAGGAGAATATTTTATTGGATAATAGGGTTGACGTAGATAAAAAAAATTATGTAGTCATTGGTTGTTTGAAACTAACAGCGAGCGGAGGAGGGTGCAGGCGTTAGCATCAAACCATGCCCCACCCTATAGTGTTTGATAGAAGAAAAAAAAATTATTTCTGAATAAATATACGATATAATATTTTTTTAGAGTGACTATCCATTGGCCATATCAAATGTAAAAAGATAATTAATAACTTTTTTTTCATTCTTATCTAAAGGAATAACTAGCTATTCCTTCGTTCTTAGGTAGTGTTTGGTTCTCAAAAAGCTATCTCTGGATAAGTATATAAGATAGCATTTATCTAGAGGATGACTGAAGGGATAATCATTTTTTTTAAATAACAACTTTCCCATCAAGGGATATCTCTAGTTAATCTTGGAATCCCTAGGGAATAAGTTCAAGGGATAATCCACCTGTTAAACTTTTTTAGAATTATTCCTTGTAGTTATAGCTTTTAGATAGTGTTTGATAGAAAAAACTCTATTCTTAAATAAGTATACAGGATAAAGTTTGTTCAGAGAATATCCCTAGGGATATCTCCACTCCCAAGGCTATCCCTTTGAACATAATAAATGCAAAAATCTGAATCGAAAAGATAATTTTTTCTTATCCCTTCTGATTGTATTTGATTGGAGGGATAGGCTGAGATATTCTCCAAAAAAATTTTAGTTAAACCCCAAACTACTCTTACAAAT
This sequence comes from Calamus simplicifolius, assembly GCA_900491605.1. Classification (NCBI taxonomy): domain Eukaryota; kingdom Viridiplantae; phylum Streptophyta; class Magnoliopsida; order Arecales; family Arecaceae; genus Calamus; species Calamus simplicifolius. The sequence continues at coordinate 246,268 of UESW01004232.1, read as the reverse complement.
TTTTTATTCAATAATTGATTTGGACATTTGATTTCAGATCAAACGGTTCAAAAATTGGTCATAGAACGAAGCTCTTCGATTCATCCCATGGCGCCTTGGTGAAGTCCAAATGCTGCATCTCCTGCGTCGGTGACAACCCCAATGAACTGCGTTCTAGTGGAGACTCCGGCGAGGTTGTCGCTCCCGCTCTCGATGATCAATTTGAAGGATGGGCTGAGGTATTTTCTCTCATATCGTAAAGATTTATCCGTTGGGGGGCTGGTGGTAAGCAAAAGGCCTCCTTACTAGATTTGTCGATCGGATGTGAAGATGGTGGCGGAGAAGGGGCGGAGGCATGCATCTGTGATCGTCGTTTCAGAGTAGCAAGTTGTGGTGGCAGCGGTGGAGGAGGAGAAGGCGACGTCGAGTGGATCTTCCGACTCTTACTCCTCCTTTTCCTAGGAGAGAATAACTGGTAGAAGACCGACAAGGGCGGTGGCGGCAGCGTAGGCGGACTTTGAGGAGAAGCAGGGGCATTGGTCGGCGGACTTTGAGGAGAAGCAGGGGCATTGGTTGGAGATCGAGATCGCGGCAAGCTCTTCTGAAGAACAAACATATCCATCGGGATGGTCTTCGACTCCCTTCCGGCGTTCTCTCCCATTCCCGGCGTTCTCTCCCATTCCCGGTGGTTGTTCTCTGATCTCCTCCCTCGGTGGTGCAGCTGGACATCGTCGAAGAATCACCACCCTTCATCGGTGCCCAACGGGATCATTTTTGCCTCCACCTCCGATCTCCAGGCGCGGAGATAGAGCTGAATGTCGTTAGAGAACTGCCATGCCTCGGCGGTGCCACCCCACGCATCCATCACCTCCTGCTTGAGATCCGGGTAGGGACTAGAGTCACCGCAGGATCACCGTAGCCATTCTACACCGACGGAGGAGCGAAATAGCCAACCGCAGGCCACTCGGCCAAGATCAAAAGATTTGGAGATTTGAAGATGGGGAGACGAGAGCGAAAGATCGGAAGCGAGAGGGAGATCGGGAAGAGGGCAGCTCGAACGGAAGAAACAAGTGGAAAGAACATGACTAGGGCAAAATAATTTTTTTATTGACAACTATGTCTTCAACAGATAGATAGCTGGGGAATAACCAGCTATTCTTGAGTTCTTAAGGAATAAGTTTAGGAATAACATAAATATGGTTATTCCCTTTGGTTAAACTTTTCAGAGAAATCCCCTTCAGTTATAACTTTTGGGGATAAAAAGGAATATTCATGGGATATCCCCTTATCTCGTATATCAAACATAGTCTTAGAAAATAAATTGAGAGAATAACTCATATTTAACATGGGTTATCCTTCTGATTAAAATTATTCCTAATTAATCCATGTAGTTGTATATTTTGAAAATAAGAGGGATATTCTCTTTCTCAAACACACGTACAAGGGAGGCGTCGAAATTGCCATGAATATATTTGTTAGGAGAAAATAGCTCTATTTGGCATGCCCATTTGCCCTATTCCATTTTGAAGTGATTCTTTGAGATCTTAAACTATTTGGTGCTTGACTAGACATCTCTTTTTCTCCTGTAACAGTATTCTAGATACAAGAATTCTGTTTACATAGTTGAAAACTTGTTGCACACCAACATGTGCATGAGAGTGGCTACTTGAAAGTATATGGAGATAATGTTTAATCCTGATTTAATTTAATTTTATATTTAAATTATAAACAAATATTTTGATTTTAAATAAGACTCAAAATGTTTTGATTTTAGATAAGATTAGATTAGCACATATTTGCATTAGAATTAAGAATCTAACTATTAATTTATCGTAAAAATATAGTAACTGATAATTAAATATAAAATATTAAATTTAAATAAGAATAAAAAGTATCAACTTAAATTTAAATTTTCATTCAAAACCTTTTAAATTTATAAATTATAATTTTTAAAATAATTATTGATATACTTAAATATATTATGAATAAGAATCCATCAGAGTATATAATAAATTATGAATATTTACATAGTAAAATAAAGATGAAAGAAAATCTTGTTGTTAATATCGAAAGAAGAATTAGTTTAAATAAAAATTTATTTAATAAATCGATAAAGATAACTATAATGAAAAATGTTAGATTTATATCATTAAAATTTATGATTCGAGCAAATTGAATTTAGGTCAAATAGATCCATTTTTTATTGACCCAAATTTATATATATATATATATATATATGAAAAATATAAAATTCAAATTTAACTTGAAACTTAGATTGGGCTTGGAAAATCAAATTTGGCTTGAAATTTAGCTCGAATTTGATTTTCAAATCCGGCTCAATTCATGACTCCTTTAATATAGATTGGTCATCTAATTAAATTGGGATCGAGTCAGGTTACAGGCCGATCCGACTAATTTATAGGTTTATTATACAGTCAAATTGATAAGATATTTTTAAGACATGGGAGTCAGATCGATAATAAATGTTAGACGATGGACGATAGACCCTCTCCATCGATGTATATGCATTTAGACTAGTTGGTTTCAATGTCCTACATTTGTTGCTGACTACATTGCAAAGAAGTGTCAATATTTGCTGACCTTAGTTCAGTCCACAGTTGAGTGTATAAGTTAACTTAAATCTGGAATCATAAGTAAACTTGAATTACTCTGCAAGCATGATGATCAGGATAGGTCGGTTGTCTGTCATCTAATGTGTGATATTATTGCATTGGTTTCTATTATTAACCAACCATGGCCCTGCGCAAAGCACGAGTAATATATCATGCAAATTCTGATTTCTATACTTATCATTTGTTTGATAATATGGTTTGTTGAGCATGTTGGAAAATTATTTTGATCTTGCAAAAATCCTTTCCTAGAAATTGCTAGAAATATATTATAAAATTTTAAATGCAAAATAAAGTAAAAAATAAAAATAAGATATCGATCAAAATAGGACCGAGGCGTGTTAGACACTGCCCTAAGGATCAGATTTTCGCCTGTTCTGCAGGTTATTGGCGATCTATCCCCAAGGTATAACGACCTGGTTCGATCCGATTCTCCAAGGTACAACGATCCGGCTCGATCCGATTCTCTTACCACGAGCACGATCGCATGGAGGTGCAACCCAATGATTACCTTCAGATGCCCATGAAAAGATTAATAAAAAAATAGAAATAAAATGTGATGGAATAAATCATAAGGCTCCTCAAAACTATTCTACTATTGATTCCTTTTTTCAATCTGAATCTCTGAGCCTATTTATATTCTATTATTGATTCCTTTTTTCAATCTGAATCCCTGAGCCTATTTATAGACTTGGCCCATAAAAGCTTCAACGGCTCGGCATGACCTTAAAGACCTGATAACCATTAGCCCCAAATCACGTTAAAAATAGCTTAATAATTTAATTATTTAAGCCGGACGTTCCAACGCTCGCCCAATGTTCAAAACGCTCTCAACGTTCAGCAAGTCCCACGCGAGCATTAAATGCTCACGTAGAGCCCTTTCTTTTTTTTAATTAAAACTTTTTTTTCAACAATTTCTCATAAAAGTTTTAAATAAATAAAATATATATATATAACAAAAATTTTAGGGCATCTTATACTGCGCAATAGGTGAGGTATCCTAGACTTGAACCTCACTTAGTGTTGATTGTATACACCTGAAGGAACCATAGTGGATTAGGTCTTGAACTAGGTCCTTTGACTCAGGCTTCTACTAATCACACACACAGTATGGATCAATTGGATTTATGCGGTCAGCGCATATTAAAGGCCTTGCGCTTAGTACCTTAATTTTTCATGAGAATTCTTTAAGGTTAGCCCAAACCTTTAGTCACGGCCTAATATGACGATTCTCATATAGGTGAATCCTCCAAGGTATTTGTGACAATACCCTGCAGATAACCTACCTCGGATTCATTAAGAGTATGACTCAACCTTACACAAATTTACTTTGTCACTTTACAAGAGCACTCATCATAGGGATGGGATGAAAAAAATTTTAAAAATTTGTGCTCTAACACGATCACTCAATCAGCTTCGTTTCTACCACATTGAACCTCATTCATGGGATCTTCAATCACAGAGATTGGGTATCCACTGCTGGTGATCAAATAATGGGCTTAAGCCCCATCCGCCTCGATGAATCTAGGACTTTACTCCTAGATAATCTCTTGGTTAATTGATTTGCCAAATTCTTCTTGGATTTAACAAATTTCAAGGAAATAATATTTTTTTTAACTAGGCCTCAAATAAGAGAATCAAACAAAGATATATTAGAATTGAATATCCAAATACAAGATAAACAATAAGTTGGATATTCCAATTGTCATGAGATTATTTAGTAAATTATAGAAACTTTTATTAAATCTCATGGTAATAGATTTCAAGAGACTCAAAACAGAGCATTTATATGACATACCTTGTCACAACATCCAAATGATGGGTACGCACACACATATGGCCATTAGGCCCTTATAATTGTTTAGCACAATAAATACCGCTATCAATTAAACACCAGAGCACAAAATCAGCATAAGTCTTCTTAGACTGTTATAGTTACATTCAGTTGCTTTGTAATCATAATCCCAGATCAAAATTTAATGGGTCAGCGTTAAAACAGAGTATACAAAATATGTAACTACAGCTGGTTAACAATCAGAAGCATGGTACTTAAAAATATTCTATATCAATACTAGCAAGTTGTTGATCGTGCACAACAAATGCAGTTAAAAGAGAAACAGAGAGAAATAAAAGTTAACTGTATTATTGTGCATTGATAGAAGTGAGCACAAACAAACACCAAGTCATAATATAAGATCCAACATGACTAGCAATTTAAACATATCATTATGAAGTTAATCTATTATTAGATCTCTCATCCTCTTATCAGATTGGTTATTGTGAAGGGAATGATACCCTAACCGAGTGTTCCCTTCTTCTGCAATAAGAGATCATATTATACCTTCATGACTACAATCAATCCCAAACTAACAAGTCTCCACCTCTCGGCAATATGAGAAAAATGGGAGAGCACTGTTAGTATAGATTGATGAGTTGAAACAAACAAGACATCACATTCAGCTTTTCTAAATCCCACTTTTGATATGAGGAGTTGAAGTCTGGTGAATTGAATTATCAAACTTCATATTGATGTACGCACACAATATGCAAACTCAAACAGCCAGCCGATAGAAGGTTGTCTAAGGAAGTCTAGCTTTCCTTATTTTTCCTTTTTTTTTAGAACTCTTTTATTTTATATTCATTCTCAGCTGCACAACTAGTTTATTCAAACTTAAATTTAGATTGTCACAAATTAGTCTGTGTCATCAGATTGTAGGAAAAAAAATGGTCCATGCACCATCATGGGGATCAAAGACCTCAATTATATGAATGTTAGATTTGAATATAAAGATTAGATAACCACGAGAATAATTCAAAATTATCAACATCAATCAATCCTATAATCCTAATCCTGAAATATGAAACATGCTTAAACAGTTTATATTTTAATTAATAAAATTTAATGCCATAACATGACAAGAAATTATAGAAAAAATCTGAAAGAATTTTTAACACAAGAAAGTTGCAAGCAGCATTATTTCATATGTTTAGATTTTTTGTTCTACTTTGTGAAAAATATGCCAATAAATCCATTGTTAATCTATGGCAACATCATACAAGTAATTAAAAAATAAAATTAAAAATAACCAGCATTATTTCATACACCTTATTATAATCATAGAACAATACTATGATTTATATAACTACCAAACAAAGAAGGCTTTGACCTTATAATGAAATAAGATTTAGCACATGATCTGGACGAGCATCAACAGTTCCTTTCTCTAACCAATAAACATGGGAACCTCTTTATGCTTTGTGTCATTGGCTAAAAAAAAAAAACAAAATAGCATTTACAATGAAAATCTAGCAATTTCTAGAAAAGAAGTAAAATCTGATCCTTAGAGCAGTGTCTAACACGCCTCGGTCATGGTTTGATTCATATATTCTTTTGCTTTTTACTTTATTTATATATTTAAATTTCGATATTAATTCTCTAGCAATTTCTAGGAAAGAATTTTTTGGCAAAATCAAAATATTTTCCAACATCTAAGGATCAGATTTTCCTTTATGTATACATGTTTGTCTTTTATTTTTCTTTTGCTGGTGTATGCAAATGCTTGTTAATTTTGATTTTAATGTATAGATGGTAAAGATAGTTTACATCTTGCATGCCACTATTTTTACATGTGCTAATGACCTTTTTATGTAATTATCAATATTATATGTTGTTCATGTCCACATTATGAAATATTATTGTTGTTCATGTGTAGGTTGCCATTGTTATCTATATATATTTCTTTGGCTTCACACGCATGTAGAGAGCATTGACATGCTTTAATCAAGAAAATAAAAGCTTAAATGTGAAGGCATCTATATTCAAGCGTTTTAAGCTTGTTTCCTAGACGCTAGAACTGGGACGTGTATAAACATCTCTGTTAATAGTTAATCTTTTAAGCAACTGATGTGCAACAGTCGTGGACGCTTTTTTGTTGTTCAGTGGTGAGAACTTTTCATGTGGAGGCACTTGTTAAACAATGTCATTGAAAGGTAGTTTGCAAAATATAATCCATAATTTTTAATAGTTGAGTAATTGACTAAACTATAGAATGAGAATGGTGATCCAGGTAATGAGAGGTCGAGATAATATAATGACCTCTTAATCTATGGAAAAGTTATTAAACTCTTAATATGGCAATTATATTTTCACTTGTCATTGTTGGTTATTATTGATTTTACGTAAGGTATTTCTGTGTATCAATGTATGCAATATGTATATATAATGAGTCACAATTCTTTTCATATTACAATAGATGTGATAGAACCCATTCCCTATATTATCTCATATTGCCTATAGCAATTTCACTTTGCTTTGCCTTGATGCCATTTCCAATTTGAATGTCACTTTTGGTGAAGTATGGATATCTGTTAGTAACTCACAAGTTTGCATTTGCTCAACCTGCACAAAGAGGCAAAAATCTGATCCTTAGGACAGTGTCCAACACGCATCGGTTTTGGTTTGATTCATATATTCTTTTGCTTTTTACTTTATTATATATTTAAATTTTGATATTAATTCTCTAGCAATTTCTAGGAAAGAATTTTTGGCAAGATCAAAAATATTTTCCAACAGAGCAACCATAATCTTTTGCCAATAATCTTTGACAATTATTTTTTTCTTCTTCTATTATGTTCTACAAAGTTTCCCTAGTCTAAAGTTAAAGTTAGCTACCATTTTTGCATGAAACCCTTCAGGCGTTAAAAAACACAGGAGGCATTATGATGAAGTACCCATTGAATATGTTCCTAAATCTGATTGTGAACTATAATAAAGAGAACAAAAATTAGACAAATTTTTATGGCCTAAGAAAACAAACTTAATACATACATCAAGAGTCAAATCTTACACATCTCTGAAATTGCATAGGCTATAATTTACAATGTTCTACCATATTTTTCATGTATTCATACTTTTAAGTACTCAAAAAAATTTTGGTACAAACGAATGATCACACCATTCTAGCGCGAATCAAACCCGAAAGGTAAGAAAACAAATTTGTTTAAGTACAATGGGGCATGAATCTTCCTGCTTTTATCTTTAGAATCCGGAGTGATAGGCCACTGAAGTGGCAACTCAATCAGCCGCTGAGTTGGCTTTTCGATAGATATGTCAAATCTGGATCCTATAGATATTTTAAAGGATAAACCAAAGTACTCAATTTTTGAAGCTAGCATTTGAAGAATAAGTTTCTTCATTATTTTCTAAAATGATCGCCCTCAATATTTCCTTCTTAAATCATATGAAAGATGGGAATATGTTGGGTTACGGAATAAAAATCCAATCTAATTGGAATAAAATTGCAGCGGAAACAAAATAAATTTATAACCCACCAAGAATCACATGCGTTTCATAAAAACCGAAAGAAGGATAAACAAAAATATTACCATTTGTTATTACCTTTTGTTATTACCTTTTTAATCAGTATGTAATCCTTCTGTTCTTGTGTTGGGTTTTCTCGGATCTTCAAAGGTGCTGCCTTTCAGAAAGACGATCACCCTCTACAAGTATCCACACACGAACGGACACCAAAATGGTTTTGAATGCTAGTTCAACCATTCCATTTTTCACAAAAATGAACCCCTATTTTCAACTCTTTTTTCATCTTTAAGGCAAAAGATATGACGCTTCAAAAGCCCCAATCGACGTGACCTTTCAAATGCCCCAATCGACGTGACCTTTCAAATGCCCCATAGACTCTAAAACGTATATATCGAACATATATACAAGCCTGCTAGGAATTTTGGTTAACTAAGATTTTAATTGATATTTATTTAAAACTCCTTTTAAATAATAACAATTTAAATCCTTTCCTTACAAAATAAGGAATATATATTTTTAACCAAAAAAAACTTTATGGATTATTTCCTTATCCAATAAGAAAATGTAACAATTTAATTACTTGTCACAATTTAAATTACGAATTTAAATTTTCTCAAAATTAAACTCGAATCTAAATGACAACTAATTATTATTTGTAATTTAAAATAATCTCATCATTTTAAATTATATAGAGAGTAACAAATCGTAACCATTATTGTCCGTTCTTAGTGTGCGACCCTATAGGTTCAATTAACGTTGGCAGTAGGCCTAAATCACATTTTGAACCTACAAGTCATAAGCGGCCTCTAGCAAGACATTATGACTACCCAAGTTAAATGAAAAGCTCATGTTCCGAGACAACCTTAAAGTAGCTATTAACATAATCCTTTTGTCACATGATATCTTGATAGAATATAAGGCATGGATAAAGTCAACCTTATATCTCTCTATCTTTAATTTCTCGAAACCCAATTAGACTGACTAAACAAATGATATTGATCTCCATCAATTCATTTGAGCATGGCCATGCATTTCTCAGTCTCAATCATCGAGGGGCCCAGAGATATCTCTCTTATAATAAGAGGGACAAATTCCATCTTAATCACTCACATCTCACTACATGATTCTTATTATGTTCAATCATAATCTTTATAATCATCCGGTTAAAGACAACGTTTGATTATGTCAAAACATAATATTCCTCATGTTGAGAACTATGGCAATCTCAGGTCTAAGGATTTAATGACACAACTACTAGAGATTAACTTATGACTTTGATCCATGTATTAATCTCAAGGCGGGTCTTGTCCAATATTTGTTCTCAACAAATACATATAAATTTGATTTGTATCTCATACACATATTCATCCCATGAATATCAATCAAATTTCATACTAATCTTAATTTATTGTTATTCCCACAACAATAACCGATTAGGGACATTTAGAATAATTCATAATATTATTCAAGGACATTATTATATAATAAACATGCAAATTATGATAATAGTAAATGTTCATAAATATTCAAAATACCATGTCCATACAATAGGCCTAGGGCACTATTACTAACAATCTCCCACTTGCACTAGGCCCACTCATCAATGTATCTAATACCTATGAACCTAGCATGACGATCATGCTTTGCTTGTGGTAGAGGCTTAGTCAATGGATCAGCAACATTGTCATCTGTTGGAACTCTGCATATTTTTACGTCACCTCTCTCAATGATTTCTCGAATGAGATGATAACGCCTAAGAATGTGTTTGGATCGCTGATGTGACCTAGGTTCTTTTGCTTGTGCGATAGCACCATTATTGTCACAATAAACATCAACAGGATTTGTGATGCTAGGAACCACTCCAAGGTCAGTAATGAACTTCTTGATCCAAACTGCTTCCTTTGCTGCATCAGATGCTGCTATGTATTCAGCTTCAGTTGTAGAATCAGCAACAGTGCTTTGCTTCGAACTCTTCCAGCTAACAGCACCACCATTTAAACAAAACACATATCCTGACTGCGATCGGAAATCATCTTTGTCAGATTGAAAGCTTGCATCTGTGTAACCACTTACAACTAGATCATCTTCCAATCCGCCATACACCAAGAACATATCTTTAGATCTTCTCAGATACTTAAGAATGTTCTTGACCGCCGTCCAGTGACTCTCACCGGGATCTGACTGGTATCTACTCGTTATGCTTAAAGCATAAGAGACATCTGGTCTAGTGCACAACATAGCATACATGATAGATCCTATTGCTGAAGCATAAGGAATCTTACTCATGCGCTCTCGCTCATCTTTTGTGTTAGGACACTGAGATTTGCTGAGTGTAATACCATGAGACATAGGCAAGTATCCTCTCTTGGAATCTTGCATACTGAACCTTTTCAGTACTTTGTCTATGTAAGTACTTTGACTTAGACCAATCAGCCTCTTAGATCTATCTCTATAGATCTTTATCCCTAGGATATAGGCAGCTTCACCTAAGTCTTTCATTGAGAAACATTTCCCTAACCAAGACTTGACACTCTGCAAGGTAGGGATATCATTCCCAATGAGTAAAATGTCATCAACATATAGGACCAGAAATACAATGGCGCTCCCACTAACTTTCTTGTAAACACAAGGTTCATCTTCATTTTTGATAAATCCAAACTCTTTGACTGATTCATCAAAACGAAGATTCCAACTCCGAGAAGCCTGCTTCAAACCATAAATGGATCTTTGAAGCTTGCATACTTTACTAGAATTCTCAGGTTGTACAAAACCCTCAGGTTGTGTCATGTACACATCCTCAAGTAAGTTTCCATTAAGAAACGTGTTTTAACATCCATTTGCCAAATCTCATAGTCATAATATGCAGCAATGGCAATAAGAATTCTAATAGACTTAAGCATGGCTACAGGTGAAAAAGTTTCATCATAGTCTATACCATGAGTTTGTTTGAAACCTTTTGCAACTAGCCTTGCTTTGTAAGTATGCACTTTACCATCCATGTCAGTTTTCTTTTTGAAAACCCATTTGCACCCAATAGTCTTTGTACCTTCAGGTGGCTCAATCAAGGTCCATACCTGATTATCATACATGGATTGGATTTCAGACTTCATGGCCTCTAACCATTTCTCAGAGTCTGGATCTAACATAGCCTCTTGATAGGTAGTAGGTTCATTTTGATCCACTAACAATACATCATGATTATCAGTCACAAGAAATCCATATCTCTCGGGCTCATGACGTATCCTATCAGATCTACGTAACTTTTGTGCTACAGGTGGTGTGTCAACAGTGGTTTGTTGACTTTGAGCATCCACAGGCGGTTCAATGTTATCTTGTGGTTCTCGAATCTCTTCGATTTGTACCTTGCTCCCACTGGTTCCTTTAGAAATAAATTCCCTTTCTAGAAAGACACCATTCCGAGCAACAAACACTTTGTTCTCAATGGGATTGTAAAAGTAGTATCCTTTAGTCTCTTTAGGATATCCCACAAAAAAACATTTATCAGACTTGGGTTCCAGCTTATTTGAAACTTGACGTTTTACATAAGCTTCACAACCCCAAATCTTAAGAAAAGACAAACTGGGCTTTTTACCATTCCACATCTCATATGGCGTCTTTTCAACCGCTTTGGTTGGAACTCGATTTAGTGTGAACGCAGCTGTGGCAAGTGCATAACCCCAAAAGGTAAGTGGAAGATCTGTTAGACTCATCATAGATCGAACCATATCTAATAAGGTTCGATTCCTTCTTTCAGACACACCATTCCATTGCGGTGTTCCAGGAGGAGTTAGCTGTGGAATGATTCCACAACTTCTAAGATGGTCATAAAAATCTTGGCTCAAATATTCTCCACCTCGATCAGATCGAAGTGCCTTGATTGTCTTGCCAAGTTGGTTTTGTACTTCATATTGAAAAGATTTAAACATTTCAAATGATTCAGATTTGTGTCTCATCAAGTAGACATAACCATATCTACTGAAGTCATCAGTAAATGTAATGAAGTACTTGTAACCTCCTATGGCTTCTGAACTTAATGGTCCACATACATCTGTATGTATTAGGCCCAATAATTCATTGGCCCTTTCACTGTGTCCAGTAAAGGGATCCTTTGTCATCTTACCCAATAGACAAGATTCACATGTATCATATGATTCAAAATCAAATGAGTTCAAAAGTCCATCTTGATGGAGTTTTGATATGCGTTTCTCATTTATATGGCCAAGGCGACAATGCCAAAGATAGGTTGAATTTAAGTCATTGGACTTAACTTTCTTAGTAGTTATGTTATAGACAGAAGAATTGTTGGATTTTTGAAGATTCAAAACATAAAGACCATCTAGTAATTCGGCATTTGCATAGAACATGTCTTTATGATAAATGGAGCAATTATTATTCTCAATAATAAAAGAAAAACCATCATTATCCAAACAAGAAACTGAAATAATATTCCTACACATTGTAGGAACATAATAGCAATTGTTCAAAACTAACAAAAGCCCACTGGGCAAAGAAAGTTCATAACTTCCTACAGCTAAAGCAGCAACTTTTGCTCCATTGCCTACTCGAAGATCAACTTCGCCCTTCTTCAGTTGTCTACTCCTTTTGAGCCCCTGCACATTTGTGCAAATGTGAGATCCACATCCAGTATCTAATACCCAGGAACTAGAAGGAGAAAATTAATCTCTATAACATAAATACCTGAAGAACCGGTCTCACCAGTCTTCTTCTTCTTCTTTAGATCCTCCAAATACAGCTTGCAGTTTCTCTTCCAATGACCAGGTTCATTGCAAAAGAAACAGACACCCTCCTTTGGGGCTTTAGCCTTGGGTTTAGGATTGGGCTTGGGTTGAGCATTGGACTTTCCAGCCCTTCCCTTACCCTTTCCTTTTCTTTTCTTCATAAGGCCCTTTCCCTTTTGAACCATCAGAATATGGCCAGGCTTGGACTTAATATTCTGTTCAGCAGTTTTAAGCATCGTATGCAGCTCAGAAATTGATTTGTCCATTTCATTCATGTTATAGTTCATGATAAACTGATCATAACTATCAGGAAGTGAATTTAGGATCAAATCTGTTGCCAACTCTTGGCTCATTGGAAATCCAAGCCTATCAAGGTGCTCAATATAGCCTTTCATTTTCAACACATGAGCGCTAACTGAAGCACCCTCAGCCATTTTACAAGAGTGCAATGCCTTGGTAGTATCATACCTTTCTTGCCTTGCTTGTTGCTGGAACATTTCCTTTAGATTGACAATCATATCATAAGTTTCCATGTTTTCCAAATCTTTCTGAAGTTCAGAACTCATGGTAGCTAGCATCAAGCATGCAACATCAATAGAGTCATTATGATGCTTCTCATAAGCATTCTTTTCAGCTCTAGAAGCATTATCGGCTGGTTCTTCAGGGTGAGGTTGATCCAGGACATAAAGCTTCCTTTCTTGTTTGAGAACAATTCTCAAATTTCGAAACCAGTCAAGGAAATTAGTCCCAGTAAGTTTGTCCTTCGCAAGGATTGATCGCAGTGACATAGTAGAATTGTTATCATTGTTGGCCATCTACAATAAATGCAAAGTTCGTTAAGTATTTTGATTATGAAAAACTCCCACTAAATTAACAACCCTCAATGATAAAATCATATTAATTTAGTGAGCTAAGATCCATATTTATACTCAACTTTAAGTCAGCTTTGGCATGACGCTTAAAATTAAGTTTTTTAGGTAGGTAACTCTTACCAATTGCAACTCATGCAACTCTTAGAAATTTATGGGATTATGACATCATATGTCTCGGCATGTTTAAATCCCATCTCATGCCATTAGGCCCAAAACCGTTTTGATAACCTAATTAAGTTAAACCATTTTTAAACATATGGGTAGCACCATTACCCATCTTGCCTCACTAATGTAACCCAATGTACTTCTACTTTGGTAGAACCCACATTAAGGTGATAAAAGCCTTGACAAGTGTTCAAATATGGATGGCATGTCAACTTAAGATTTTATGTGAGGGATCTAGATAGATTAACAGATCTCATCATGCATTTAGTATCACATACTCATTGATATCATACATAGCATCACATACTTATGAAACATCATACATAGCATCTCATACATGTATATAATAAACATGTCATAGTATGACCTTATCAAGATTGATCTTCATAAGCCAATATGAAGATCAATGGTCAATCCTAGGTAATAATGAGCAACACCATAATGTCTACTTGACCATCATCATGTGCATAGACACCTAGCTCCTCTATCACCATGGTTGGATTGCAGGATTTTAAATGGTTTGCTTTGTCTTCTTGCTTTATTACAATAAATAAACAAATACTACTAAAGTAAAAGAAAAATTATAATGAAACAAAATAGCACGCAGGCCATATATATGATAATTACAACCCTTGTAAAAGAATAATAAAAACCTGCCAATCATATTGGTCACAAGGCCATACCATGCACCATACAAAGCAAAGCAACACACCATGCAAAATATATCATGTTATCATATAGCATACATATTGCATTAAAGAAAATAGGTGTTTTTAAAACCAATTAAATTTACAAGGCGCTCTGATTAGGTAGTACTGCGGTTCCTAAAATTTGGAGATACAATAAAGTTTCATCCTAAAATTTGATTTTATTGATCTCATCAATAAATTTAAGGCTCACATCCGCACCACCATAAACAGCAATTGATAAATCCTTATTGATATGTGAATTCAGTTCATGTATTAATCTAATTAAGACATCACCGAAATCATATATCAAGATATTAAACACTTTAATTGCAATATCCCATTCGGATTTTTAATCATATTAACGAATCCTTACAGGAAACAGATTCATCAATTAACACCTTAGAAAACCTATTATCTATGTCGTTCGTGCAAACACTAATATCATATATATATACAAGAACGCAAACCATGCCAAGATCATATACATCTCATACATACAATCAAACATGGCAGTTTCGATTTTTATGAAAACGCAAGAGGCTCTGATACCACTGTTGGGTTACGGAATGAAAAATCCCAATCTAATTGGAATAAAATTGCAGCGGAAACAAAATAAATTTATAACCCACCAAGAATCACATGCGTTTCATAAAAACCGAAAGAAGGATAAACAAAAATATTACCATTTGTTATTACCTTTTGTTATTACCTTTTAATCAGTATGTAATCCTTCTGTTCTTGTGTTGGGTTTTCTCGGATCTTCAAAGGTGCTGCCTTTCAGAAAGACGATCACCCTCTACAAGTATCCACACACGAACGGACACCAAAATGGTTTTGAATGCTAGTTCAACCATTCCATTTTTCACAAAAATGAACCCCTATTTTTAACTCTCTGTTTTTCCATCTTTAAGGCAAAAGATATGACGCTTCAAAAGCCCCAATCGACGTGACCTTTCAAATGCCCCAATCGACGTGACCTTTCAAATGCCCAATCGACGTTACCTTTCAAATGCCCCACAGACTCTAAAACGTATATATCGAACATATATACAAGCCTGTTAGGAATTTTGGTTAACTAAGATTTTAATTGATATTTATTTAAAACTCTTTTAAATAATAACAATTTAAATCCTTTCCTTACAAAATAAGGATATATATTTTTAACCAAAAAAAACTTTATGGATTATTTCTTATCCAATAAGAAAATGTAACAATTTAATTATTGTCACAATTTAAATTACGAATTTAAATTTTCTCAAAATTAAACTCAAATCTAAATGACAACTAATTATTATTTATAATTTAAAATAATCTCATCATTTTAAATTATATAGAGAGTAACAAATCGTAACCATTATTGTCCGTTCTTAGTGTGCGACCCTATAGGTTCAATTAACGTTGGCAGTAGGCCTAAATCACATTTTGAACCTACAAGTCATAAGCGGCCTCTAGCAAGACATTATGACTACCCAAGTTAAATGAAAAGCTCATGTTCCGAGACAACCTTAAAGTAGCTATTAACATAATCCTTTTGTCATATGATATCTTGATAGAATATAAGGCATGGATAAAGTCAACCTTATATCTCTCTATCTTTAATTTCTCGAAACCCAATTAGACTGACTAAACAAATGATATTGATCTCCATCAATTCATTTGAGCATGGCCATGCATTTCTCAGTCTCAATCATCGAGGGGCCCAGAGATATCTCTCTTATAATAAGAGGGACAAATTTCATCTTAATCACTCACATCTCACTACATGATTCTTATTACGTTCAATCATAATCTTTATAATCATCCGGTTAAAGACAACGTTTGATTATGTCAAAACATAATATTCCTCATGTTGAGAACTATGGCAATCTCAGGTCTAAGGATTTAATGACACAACTACTAGAGATTAACTTATGACTTTGATCCATGTATTAATCTCAAGGCGGGTCTTGTCCAATATTTGTTCTCAACAAATACATATAAATTTGATTTGTATCTCATACACATATTCATCCCATGAATATCAATCAAATTTCATACTAATCTTAATTTATTGTTATTCCCACAACAATAACCGATTAGGGACATTTAGAATAATTCATAATATTATTCAAGGATATTATTATATAATAAACATGCAAATTATGATAATAGTAAATGTTCATAAATATTCAAAATATCATGTCCATACAATAGGCCAGAGCACTATTACTAACAATATAAGCATTGAAGCTTGATTTCATTGACAAGCTTTTGAGCAATATTATTAGCTCAATGTATCAAATGCAATCATTCGACTTTTAAACTTCGAACCTAACCGACCATCATATTAGCATGTCATTATGAAGGTTGCTCATAGCAATCGTCTTCTTAATTATTATTATTATTATTATTATTTGGCTTGTTCACATGTTTTCGTATTCCATGATTAATACACCTACATTTGTCATCTTTTGTTTTTGACTCTTAACCATCTACTTTCCATAGCGGGCTATATTCAATTTATTAACTTCGGACGACTGCTATAACCTAAGTGGTGGTCAATATGTTGCAAGAGCAATACTAACCAATAAAAGGAATAATATAGTGTCTTGTGAGCCATTGCCTACTTATATTATCATTGTCGGTTTTGAAAGAATTATTTATAAAATCTTGATCAAAGCTTAAAAATCTACTTAAGTTAGCTATGAAGCCAACTATCAGCCAATAAATATTATACATAGTTTTGATCAATAGTTGCCAATAACCACTTAAAAATGCTTCAGTAATTAATTTAATTAAAATTCAAATGTAATAAGCATAATTCTTTTGAATATGACCTCCTATATAATGATCAACATAGAAGGGAGTGTAAAGTAATGGAGCTCACAAAAGTTAAATTAGGTTATTAAATAAGTTGATTGGTTACTTAAGAAGTTTGAGAGCACATGTTTTTTATTAAACTCCAACTATCAGCATTTAGTTTGCCAATTTCAATGTCAATATATCATAAGAAATTTTAAGGTATGATATACAATTTTTAGATAGAGGGATGACTACGGTACTTTATTATAATATTTTTTTTGAAATCGATATTTAAAATCAATGGTTGAGATCTCAATCAGCTTTTTTTTTATGTTTATAATCGCATAGATTAAAACTGAAAATGAATCGAATATACTATATTTATATTTTTTAATAAATATAAATATTAAATAAATATTAAATTTTATATTTATATTTATTTTAAACGATTATGAATACAAATAAAAATCAAGCATATATGAGATGCCATGGTTAATCACATTAGAGGCCAATATAAAAAAAGTCCGTCAATGTTTACAAATGAGAAGGCATATCAATTGCCGACTATGCTATGACGTAAGGCAAGGAGGCCGTTCCGGTTTCATGCCTTCCCGTCTCGCTTATCTTGCGCCCGAAACTTTTGTGGGGGTTTAGGGGGCTCGAACGCTCGACCTTCTTCCAATATCGGCCACCAGGGTTTAGCGATGTGCGATTGCTGTTCTTTGACTCCTTTGCCGCGCGAATTGGGAACCCTAGCTCGAAGACACTGGGGGAACGAGCTCTCAGGACGGATCAATGGCCGAATTCTTTCACGCCGGTGGAGTTCACGGGTTCAAACCCATCGAAAAGGTAGAATCTGGTCTCGAAGAGGTATCTTTAGAAATAATTTCAATCCAAGAAGCAGCAGTATGGGTTTGCAGGAAACGCTCCTGGTGGATTTCCTGGAACCTCTAAAAACCACGGTGCCGGGCGAATTAGATCGAAGCCTATATGTTAGTGGTAATTCGGGTGATAACAAGTCCGAGAAGTACGAATCCTTGGATGAATTCGTTGACAGACGGTCGAGCAGTAAAGATGGCTTGAATTCGACTACTGGATCAGGGGATGAACAAGAGAGTTCTAGTATTGGTTCTTCGGTCCCATCAAGCTTTGAATTTCTTGAGTTGAAGAGGGAGTTAGACAAAGAGGAAACAAAGAGAGGCATGGAAGATTCAAAGGAAGATGATTCGATTCGTTCTGAACGTCCGGGAGGTGACACATTGAATCCCGAGGAGGTGGAAGGTTTTGTCGGGCAGCTGGGAGTGAAAAATGGAAGGCAGCTGATGCAAAGATCGAATTTATTAGCGAAGCAGGTGATTAGCATTCGATCTGCTCGTAGTTTGGGATTCGTCTCACAGCTCTGGGTCGACACTAGATCAGTAAGTGGGTTGTTGTTATTCTAGCAATGTTTGTTTGTTAAGAAACACTTTGGATCTTTCCATATTTCTTGTCAACAAATGAGATGCATTCATTGGTTGTCGGGAGCCAGACATTCTAATTTCTGAGAAGCGTCTTTAGTCCTTTCTAATGAACTTAGATTAGATGCTATTAGTTAGTTATTATTTGTTTTTGCTTTATCTACTAATCCATCTGCCACATCCTTAATTTTTGTTTTTGCTTTATCTACTAATCCATCTGCCACATCCTTAATTTTCTTGGCATGGCAACTAATGTATAGAATCTGAGATCAGTCCTACCATGATTTTTGTAATTGGTGCTTTGATACACTGCTTTATGAATGTACTGCAGCCTGCCTGTGGTTTTATCTCTTAGAATAGTGTCGATGGTACCTGTTCTTCTTGTTGAATTATGACCCAAATACATAATCTGTACATGTTAAACCCCTGACATGCATCAGGTGCATCAGTGTTTGCATTCAATTAAAATGGTTGTGAAACCATTCTAACTTGCATCTATGCTTTAACTTTAATTTTGATTTCTTGAAACTTGTCATGAATGACAGATCTGCAGATTCTGTCTATAATTTTTTGATGTTTTCTTACTCATAATATTTCCTTCTGCTTGTAATATGTATTGATAAAGGAAGCCACTGATGCTGCTTTTTGAGGTTGACTCACATTTTTCCCCATTCCTGACAACTTAATTCAGTGGGTGGTGGTTTTGGTTGAAGTTAGGCCAAATTTGCTCGCTGGAGAAATCGAAAGGTTTTTTCTTGAGGATATATCTCAGGTAAATTTCTATTTGAACACATGCCACTGGTTTCTGTGAAGTTGCATGTAGCACTAGTGCCTCACCTTCATGTTCATAAAGAATCTAAAGGTCTTTCTTTCCTAGATCCATTCATAAAATCATATTCCACAAAAGTTTCAATCCACAAGGACTATCCAGGTCATTCCATGATTAGTACTTAGTTTGTTCCATGCTGCCTCTTTGATTGGTTTAGAATCTAGATTTATTTAAGAAAAGGTGTTCTTTCTTCAATGATAGTTTTGTAAAGAACAAATGTGAGAGTAGATTCCACCTGGTGACTTCAAAATATCAGTATTATTGAAAAAAATTCAATAAGACCTGCTTTGAGGGAGTCTTAATGGTATTACAATGGGTACTTACAGAACAGTCGGTACAATTTAATCGAATATCAGTCGACTCATCAGGATTGTGAAACATAGTTTTCATAATTTTTGCATCCAGAAAATCATATAGTCTTGACATTTTAAAGCATTGCTTTAGAGATTGCATATTTTTACGTGATTATGCCATTTATATGCCACATCTCCTCAAGCAACAGGATATGTGAAATCTAAGACTATTTCTAGAGTTTTTTGATTCAATAGCTGTGGTGCAATCACGGACAGATTTATTTGTTTATTCATATATCTGATATGGTCTTGTTACATTATATGCAGATAGGAGACGTTGTGCTTGTCCAGGATGAGAGTGTGATGGAAAATAAAGTTAAAATGATTGGCCTAGATACCTTGGTATGCCAGTTTGTTTTGCTAGATAGAACTAAATATTTATGAGTCTTATATTTTTTTCAATGGTCAAGTAGCAATACTGGAGATGAAACCATCATTATTGAAGGAAATCTGCAGCTCTAAAGTATGCTTTGAGACTTTCTCTAATTTAATAGTAACTTTTAACTGAATTATCTTATTGCATATTTTCAACTTTTTCTTGCCACTATCACCTGTCACTTCCAACATTCTTTCTACTGTGTTTTGGTGACCAGGATATTCTTTGCATGATTGATTATCATTCAGAGATGTAAATGGCATATTTGAGATTTCTTCAGATTTGATAGTTTATGCAGTTGTATAGTCAGATCTACTTAACTGCTCCAGCCCAGACACTCGTTCTGCTTTGCATATCCAATTTACTTGTTCTGTTCATGCTTCTGTTTGTTCCTCATGTTGGTAAAAGAATGAATTTTTCATGCACTGATAATATGGTCTAGTGGAATCTGATTTAGCACATAGAAGGTAACAGGCTGCTTTTTGTCAAACAAAGCAGTATTAGCAGCATGGTTGAGGCTTGATCTGCTTTTTGGATCGATATTCGGAAGGCTTAATCATTGCATTGATATTTTTCAATGAAACAATGGAAAGAACCTAATTCCATGCATATTGGTGTAATCTTTGCCGGAAAATAATTTTCTTTTTCTTGATATCCCTTGAAATTAAAATTCTATAATTCTGTACAAGCTGAACATGATTGGATGGTTCTTCTCCTAACTGTCATAAATAATGATTCAAAAAAAAAGCTGAACTTTAATGCATGATGTCGTGTCTTGTCAAATCTAGGTTTTGATACTTCAATTCCATGTCAGTTTGGTCCAATCCCAGACGAAAATGTTCCCACAAGAAAAAAAAAGGAAGACGTCCACATAAAAGCATGAAATGAAAGAAAAATTGATGTCGGAGAATTTCCACTGGAATTTTATGCATTGTGCAATTGAGATAACCAAGAAGATACTGATTTAAAGGTTTGAATGATCTTTGTTTTTAGGTTGATCAAATAACTTGATCCAAACTGATTTGAGGACATCCAACTGAACTGATTTCTTACAACTATGACCTGAACAAGCTATTTATTTAATCCAAACTCTGCTCATCCAATGTCCAGGTCAAGATTGGTAATGTTGGGCCTCTATGCAGTTTTTGGCTTTGTCATTAGCTTTCGTATGCTGTTGTGGAGCTCAACAAGATATTTTTGGTCGGTGGACAGTTGTGATTTCATCAAATGACAAATTCAAGAGGCAGTACTTGATGGATGATCATGATCCGCCAAGTAAGGAAATGTTTGTGGCATTGGAGATGCACATGACTACTTTGACAGGAAAAGAGTTTAGAATAATGAGGGGTGTGGGAACTCTTGTTATTTCTTTCTTTCTTTTTAGTTTTCTTGTAGAAGAGAGAAGGAAAGAGAGGTTGTGTTTTCATAGAATGATTGAGAGAATTGCTACGCCTCCATTTTCTCCTTTTTTATTTCAAAACAGTATTTTCTCCTCTATTCTTTATGTATATTTTGTACATATTATTGAGGCATGAGTTAATTCCTATCATTTGACCTATTTCCTTGAACTATGTAATATCTCTAGGAACAAATTGCATCATACATCAAAGCCATTTTCAAACTTTCCTTGGTTCATATCATCATTATTTAGTTGTCTTCGAATTTGTCATTTACATATTAATCATCATTCATGTTTATTTCTATTAAAATGTGTATATGTTGAAATTAGGCATTCAATTACTTGTTTTACATCTAATTGGCTTAACTTGGAAGTTTGACCCTTTGTTGTATTCAGATGCATTTTGCTGAGGTATTTCTTTAAGGAAAATAACCTCTGCTGTCCTTCTCAAAAGATCTCAAACCTGTGGAAAAATCAATTTGTTCTGATGAATATTTCATGTTCTTCTGTTTGTTGAGCAGCTTCATAAGATTTTGTTTTGCATCAAATGTAATTTAATAGCAAACTTTTTTTAAAAAGCCTTTGACATAATGGCCTTATTAGGACACTTTATTCTTAGAGAACTCCTAATTGTATTCCATTTAGTTTTATGGAAAAAGATGAAAAAACTTCTATAATTTATGCCATGATCCACTTATAATTTAGTACAAAATTTCTGATAGCTGTAGCTTGCTTGGTAAAATCTATGCTACCTGTTCTGCTTATATAATAGTACAAGAAATCAGAACTATGGAAACATGTAATGCATTAGGAGAATTAGATTTCTTTTTTATTTATTTTTGCATAGATCTGCTCATAGAATTTTAATTTGTTGATTTTCATTACCAAATATAATTTGTGTTAGAAAAGCCTGCAACTTTCTTTGTTTATCAGGTGTTTAATCGTTGCATTATTGAACTTCGCATAGTTGTTCCATTGCTGAAAACAATTTTGGTCAAGATGGTTTTTTTAATTTTAACAATGAAAGAAAATGCTTACCATCTATTGTTTGTTAGGTAGGATACAATATTGTTACATCAGGCCGGCGCAATGTTGGGAAGGTGAGTTTCAGTCTTTAATATTCATGTGGTGATGAACCATTACGTACATTCTTTATCTTTAGTGTATGAGTTGCAATTACACTTCTACAATACTGTTGTTTTAACATTCTTCTTTGTTTTTAAGGTCCGTGGGTACACTTTTAACATAAATTCAGGAGCTGTGGAGTCAATTGAGTTCGACTCGTTTGGCTTTTCTATCATCCCATCTAGTTTGGTAGCTTAATGAAACCTTTTTTCCATTATGTTTATATGTAAGATTGTATCCTTGGATGCAAATTTAGCTACATTTTCTTTTGCACTCAGGTGAGTACTTACTCTTTGTTTGTGGAGGATGTGCTCGAAGTACTGTCAGACACTGTTGTAGTGCATGAACATTCTACTTCTAGAATACAAAGGATAACGAAGGTATGCATTTTTATTTCTGCTGCCAAGCCTGTTGGCTAAATTGTTTTATCAGCATAAATAATACCAGACAACTCTTTGACCACAAAACCATGATTATCATTGTTGAAGTGTGCACAAAACCATCATAACTATTTCATCATGATTAGCTGATAGAAGCCCATGCTGCTCTGAGGTTGCAAAAATGCAAATTCTGTACAGAACATGATTTTCATTTGCCATGAAAATCAGTACAGGGAATGAGGAAGTTAAGAAGCAGGTTTATTTGTCTTATACACCCACCTCCAAACCACAAAGGAGAGAAAATTCACTCTATAACCAAAACATACATAGAAATGTCTACAATTTAACATGATTTGACCATTTTATGCAAATCCATTATGCACCATAAAAACTTCCAGTCATGGTTGCTTGACATGATTTTACGATTTTATGTGAATCTGCTTATGTAGTTGGGAAAAGGCTTAGATGAGTTGAGTTGAGATGTGAATCTGTTTATGTACGATAAAAGTTTCCGGTCATGATTATCTGAAGTCTGAACCATGGGGCCTACTTAAATTTAATGTTACTAAGCATCCTTTCATGTAAACTTTCTAATCAGTCTAGTTGTCCACTAGTGATGATCCTCACCAAAAATTATTTAAAAAGGGAACAAAAACCACCTAAAAGAACTGACAATCCAAGTAAAACAAATAGTTTGAAAAATAATTTCATCATTAAAACTTTGGGCAATGTGTGTTACTTCAAAATGAAAAAACACTTAACTCTTGTGATGAAAAAATGTGGTAAGGTACCAAAGTGAGCTTCAAAACTAGAGCTTATATGCTTATATTGACTTCATATCAAGTTTCCAGAAATAAAAACCTGAGCATTAATTTTGTCATGACTTAAAATTATGGCTACTTGAGTGTTGATGTGGGCTTTCTAACACGCTTGCATTGGAATGAACCACATAAGAATCAAGAGCATATTAGAATTTGATTCTATTTAGATAGGAATCAAAGCCTATTATACGACTTGTACTGACCATATTGTACTGTCCCATTAAAGTATTGATATGGTACCAAGGTTTGATTCGGTATGGTCATATTGGTCCAAACATGATGGTACCATCTTATACCATCCAGTATTGACACACCACTTGATTTTAAATGATACCATGATTAGGAGTAAAAAAAATATTGGCTATCTTAATATGAGTATGTACTGTACCAACCATACCATATCAAACTGGTAACATACTGGAACGATTCTTGAGGCCAATTTTCTCGAACCTTAATTGGAATATTGTTTATATTTACATATGAAAACTAATTTTAAGTAACCAAAAATATCTATTCCCAAAACTAATTAAGAAAAAAAGAGTAGAATTTTCTTGCTTTTTTGGACTTGATGTTATTTTTGTCCCAACAAATAAAATATCTTCTTTTTTTAAGGTGAGGATGCAGAACTCTAAAATTAATTAAAAGTTAAATTGTAACACAATCAAAATAATGTCTATAAATAAAATTTCACCTTTGAAAAGGTAACCAACCTTTTCTACCTGAAAATACCAAAATACTAGTTTCTTGTCTTAGTTTTTGGACATATACTTGAGAAGAAAATGAGGTATAAGCATAAACATTACACCACTACTACTTTTACTCAAATGAAAAATAGAAGATCAGGTATAGGAATTATAAGGAGGTCCATTTGGACAGTTCGATGGATATCTGATATTATTCTTGTCTAATTCCGTTGGTTTTGGATTTTAGTCCCATTTCAGTGGCGTCTTTAATGTAGGAACTCATCACTAATGAGAACAGCTGCGATTTAGTTCTTCTATATCTATATATAGATGGTGTGATGTGGTTAGCCATGTTCTTAATCTGTTGCATGTTTCAAATCTACGTGATCTGTATGAATATGATAATATGATGGCATTTTTTGCTTTAACTACTATACCTTGGAGAACTTTAATGTGATTGTCTTCCCATCAATTATTTCCGCATAGATGACACCCTCATTATCATTGTACCGATCCTTTTAAAGTGCTCATTTGGACTAAGTTGAATCTTGTATAAGATTTTGTAAAATTGTTGCTTGGCATATTCATATTGCAGATTGACAAATTATTCACGTCAGTTTAACGTTAAACAAACAAACAAACAATCATTCTCTTGTGATGACTCTAATGTTTTGCTCATGGAAGAGAATCAGAGAAGTAGAAAAGCTCTGTTTATTTGATTTTAGACTTTCTTAACCTTAAAGATGACAGATGGAATGAAATGGAACAGGAAAAAAAAAGGATTAGATCAGATGATATTATGCATCCTTTTCCATCAGTTATATTAATACACATGGAACTCGGATTATGTCACCATGTGCAGCATAAACATATTTGTCTATTTTTGTTCTGGGGTATATATCTACTTAAGTGCAGCTAGGTGCCCATTTCTGATCCATTCTCGAACAGGGGACCTTGCTTTTCTGAGTAGCAACCATTAATCATCAGTTATTGCAGTCTCCATATATTTTGAGTTTGTTCTACTAAACGTGTTGTAAACATTAATGCAGTTTACTGTTGTTTCATCCTAGGCGTCTCCATTCCTAAGGGCTTGATTACTCATGTAGTTGACTTCTTATGTGCTGTTGACGGGGCATGATGTCTGCCAATCATCAGCATATGTGCTCATTAGTTGATTAGGTTTCTTGTTATATGCTGTTGCATTGATTTGTCAATTGGGAGGAGCTGTGTTAAAATTTTCACCTATAGAATCATTATTCTTATTTTTGAAGAATCTGTAGCTAATATGTACGAGGCTTATACTTGTGCTTTCCCTCCTTCAATGAGATGTCATTTTGTTTATTGTAGGGCATTTGGGATACTCAAAGTGTGGACAGATCCAGAAATGAGATGGGCGAGTATTCTGATTTTGGACGAAGAGCCTGGTCAGTTCAGAGCCGAAGCAGCCGTAAAAAATTTGCCAGCCGGAAGTTCCCCTGGAAATGAGAGATGTAGAGGATGATTGGGACCTTCCAATGGATTATTAACAAGGTTCACCGTTTTTACACTATAAGGTTTTTCCCCTCTCTTTTTTTCCTTATCATCTTTTATCTGATGCAGGTATTAGTTATTTTGTACATGCTTTGACAATAATTAGTAAATATGATTTTCCATGTGCCCAGTTCTTATTGTTACAAGATTGTTAACCGATAGATTTATGTCCGTAGAAATTTTTATTGTTTAAAATGTTTGATACTGGAGCAAAGGATTTTGGCCTTATCTTTTGCCCTGTGACGTCCAAGCCATGACTCTGTTTAAACATGAATTGTTATTATTAATATAATTAATGAGCCATGAAAAAGGACTTCTCACCAGATTTCATTTGGTATAATTTGCTTTGGGGCGTGATGGTGTTGGGAATTGGCTATGGGACTCATGCAGCAGCAACGAGGATAAGATGGATGATGAGCAGATGACAAGATGGCTGATGAGTAAAGAGACCTAAGATAACAACTGAACCAAGAAGGAAAGATCCTGCATTTGGGCTGATGCTTGTGTGTGGATAAAAGACTGAGTATGAGAGATGCTGTAAGTTTCTCTGCTAAGGCCTTCTAAGTTAGTGAAGGGAGAAGGTGAAGGCCCAGGTAGCCATTTTAATGAAGGAAGAAATTTAGGATCAGGAGTTTGGAGGCTTAGTGCCAATGGAGAAAAGGTAAGAGAGAAGGAGGGGGGGAGAGGAAGCTCTCGTGGTAGCGTGTTTTGTTATGGTGCAGCTGGTCAACGGAATTGTTTTAAGTTGTCAAGGGCTATGCCTTTGGCCTAATTTCAGGCTTGTCATGCTTGTGTGGCTTGCAATTCTACTGGATAGAATGGTTAAGAGCTTTATGGGTCATACTCTTTTGATGCTCTCCTACTATTACAGGTGTTAGGATGTGGCTTGAGGGCTACGTGTCTGTTAGCAAGATGTCAATCGGTAGTCAGTGTAATTCGACTCTATTACATGCCTCTCACTCTTGAGGCCATGGAGATGGAGATCTACTCGAGTGAGAGATTAGGTTTGAATCAGCAATAATTTTGCCTAAAGTGGTTTGGTCTTTTGTAATTAAGGTAGGCTTTTGAGCTCTTTCTCGTACGTCAAGTGCTAGGCCTGTGGATTCTTCTCAATGGTTGAGAGGAGGGCTCAACAAGTCCTCTCTTTCCTTGTGTAAGGAGGGATAGTTCTTTCGAGCTGTGTCTTTGCTTTGTCTTTTGCCTTAAAAGGTTGGCATAAGGGACAATTAGTTAGGTTGAGAGGTCAACTGGTCAAGTGCCGAGCTATCTCGATCCAATGATGCTAAGTCGCCCTGATTGGACGAGCGAGGCATTGATGAGATGCTTTTTTGATTTTTGGCTATCGTGATAATGCCACATTAAATGCGGCACATTACCTTTGGACGCCTCTTAGTAGACTCAGGTTTTGTGCACTCCTTTACCTCCTAGGGGTGGAAGGAACACGCACTATGGCCATAAATTTGGTTCAAAAATGATGATTAACAAGCAATGGTTTTCTCATGCCTTTAAAAGTAAGTGCTCAAATTTTGTAGTCATCTTTGGCTCGTTTTTCATTCAGCGCTTCACAGGTATATCTACTTTTCTTGGTCTTTCTTCAACGCGGGTCTTTCCTTTTGTAGATTTAGGCGAGTGCGTTTTGACTACTAGGTCCCATTGCGAGATCAGAGCCCATAGTCTTTTCTCCCTCATTTATCTTCTTTGCTTAAGTTGTAGCATGTATTTTTATGGTTTTTAGTTCTTTAGATATGTATCATCCATGATTTAGCTTGGTGTAGATCAGGGAGCATGCCACTGAGAGAGCAACAAAGGAGGTTTAGTAAAGAGAAATTGACTATATTAATGAATGTATACTAGCACAGTAAACATTGTTAGCCTTTCTTAAAAAAATCATCCTTAATATTTAGCAAAGATTAAATATATTATTAATAATATTAGTTATCCTAGGTCTACGCTTTTGAGAAACAGCAACTCCTCTGTTTTCAATACTAAACTCTTATCTCTTTCAATCTCATGATAATCTATTGCTACACACACACACACAAAATAATCTTATGTTACTGATCTTGGTGCTTCTAAATTATAATAGGAGAATGATATTTTATTCTAAGCCACCAGGTTGGATAATTCATATGATGACTTGTGTTTATCAAACGCTGAGAAATCACCTCCATCCATCACCCATTTCTCCCGAAACATTGACAATTGCCACTAAAATAAAAAATAAAAGGTCACCATTTAAGGCTAAATATTGATGTTACACTGTACAATTATTTGCCTTCAAGATGTACGACCTTCTTACGCTAGAAGAAGCATTTAGGTTTGTATGAAAATCCAGGTGAGCGTTAAGAAAAGAAAAGTGAGAATGTAACATGAACCTAGGAAAAGTCTTTGTGCATTGTCCTATTATAGGATGGCTACATCGAGCACGATGATTAGCCCATATATGGACATGCGCATCAGCGATATGGGATCCATAGATGGATCCTTCGATGCGGATCCATGTGCAGCGAATCATTGCTTCTGGTAGGTTATCCTGTACTAAAAGCAATATACATAAACTTTTTTCGTGAACCTATGCAACCATGCTACTTGCATCACTTTATAGGCTCACTATGCTTTTGTTGCACTGCACTGATCATATTATTTAATATCTAAAGTTTAAACAACTTATTTAAATTTTATATTAGAAAATATTCCGGCTACCATTCAATCTTGCCACTTGCACTATTTAACATTTTCAAACCTTATAGGTTCTAAACTTAAGCTCTGTTATTATTTTATAAAATCTTAAGGTTTAATAATATATATTTTAATGATAACAAAATATTGATTAAAGGACTAATAGTATGCTTAGATTTGTAATGTTAAATAGGTGCAAAAATTTGCTTAAATTTAAAGTAAAAAGCTTATTCAATAAGTACTTGATAAGTTAAAGCTCAGGTTATACATACATACATAAAATTGAAAGTTAGAGAAAGATATGGCCAAATTTAACTATTAATTGACACATTGAAATCGAAAAGGCAAAGGTTCAAATTATAATTTTTATTTTTTCTATTAATTCTTGGTAAAACTAAGTGCATAAAGCTCAAATAATTATTAAAGTTAGGTGCACAAAGCTCAAATAATCATCAAAAATAATTAGATCAGGTCTTTAGTCAAAATAAATGAAAAAATAATAATAATAATTTAAAGTCATGGAAGAGCGTGTCAGAAACAGTCCAGAAACCAAGCTCTTTGCTTGGCTAGTAGTTGATCGGCTTAGGCTAGGACTATTGACCAATAGTGGTTTGGTAGTTCATCGGTACTAGCTTTGATGGTTGATTGTAGGGATTTTGACAATCCAAATGATCATATTTTAGATGTTCGTCGGAGCTATTGTAGGGCTCCAATGGACAATTTTTTTTTTGGCTTTATATATTCAGAGATTTGGGGTTGGTATTTTAATAAAATATTGGGTTGGAAATCTATGGTAACATTTTATGAAATAGTGTTTTGAGCCTTAGGAGCACGTACTTCCATTTTTGAAGTTTAAAGACCCATTTGCAAATCCATTCATTGGGGTGCTTTTTTGTATTCTCTTCTTTAAGAGAAGTGTGCTTTATGCTTAGGTTGAAGCTTGCGAGGATTACTCCTTGGCCCAAGAAAAGGAGTAACGCACAAACGGTTTTTTTTTTTTTTTTTGTTACAAATGGGCGATCACACCAGTCTGACGTGAGTCAAGCCCAAGAAGTCAGAATACATAATTTGCTGCAAAATAAGGGGGCAAGGATCACCCATATGCCATTCCCACGGGCCTGGATGGCGAGCTGTGAGATTTGCAACCCAATCAGCTGCCACATTGGCTTCCCTATAAACATGGCGAATCAGAGGCGCAGTTGTAGTCCGGAGAGAATCCCAGATTGCACGAAGGATGGGATTGGTGGAATGAGGACCCCCATCCCGACGAATCCAACGAATAACAGTGAGAGAATCTCCCTCAATAATCAATCTGTCCGAGGCCAAATAATGAATGGCATAACTGATTCCAGCCCAAGCAGCCTGAAGCTCTGCCATCGGGACCGATAAATCCAGGGAACCATGGCCACCGGCAGCAAGAAGCTCTCCCTCCGAACCCCTAATAACAAAACCAGACCGAACGATACGATCGGAGACAGAGCCATCAAAGTTTACTTTGACATAACCCGGGGGTGGGGGCTCCCAAGAAACAAAGACCGTAGAACGGTGCACTGCCAAGGCAGCAGGGGAGTCCCAGAGACCGGGTCGAGCAGAGTGAACAGCAAGGAAAGAGCGGCCATACTCCTTAGCAAGAAAAACAGCCTTTCTGATAATAATATGGGATGGAGCAATCTCATCAGAGAAAACCATCTGATTCCTAGTGAGCCAAATATGATAAGCCAAGTAAGCTGAGACATCACACTGGGCACCCAGACCCCTCTGAGCAGCAAGACGAATGGCGTGCAAGAAAGACAGCCGAATGGGTCCGTCCTCAGACACCCACGGGGTGAGCTGCATCTGCTGCCATATCCTCATAGCACGAGAGCAAGTAAAGATAACATGATCTACCGACTCATCCTCAAGCCCACAGATTGGGCAGAGAGACGACATGAGGAGACCACGGCCAGCCAGAAGAGCGCAGGTAGGAAGGCGGTTCCACCGAAGCTTCCACAAGAAAAGCCGGATCTGGGGTGGATAGGCAAACGCCAGATCCATGCAACATCGTCCAACCTCGAAATCCGAGAACGGAAACAGTCAACTAGATCCCTGGTAGGAGCACAAGAAAGGCAGGAGCGCCGCCAAAGTCTGGTATCCGAATCAGCTGAGGGGGCAAGGGGAATGGCAAGAATCCTGAGCGCAAGCTCCACCCCAAAAAGTCGAAAACAGTGGAAGCATTCCAAACATTACTATCCTGGCAGATCAACGCAGCCACTGGCATAGAAGGATCAACATCAGTACTAATAAAGGTCGGCCAGCGGGATAGAGGAGTGGCTGCAATCCAACTATCCTGGGTAACATCAACAGATCTCCCATCCCCAATCATCCAGTGAATATCGGGCATAACAGAAGGGGCAGCCTGACAAATCGCCCGCCAAAACGGAGAGCATCCGCGAGGAGTGCGGGAAGTAGAATCAGAAGACCAGGCACCATATCTACCTCTCATAACTATACTCCAGAAGCAGTGAGGGTCCAATAAAAATCTAGAGGCATGCTTCGCAAACAGAGCTTTCCGGCGAAGGACCAACGACTGAATTCCCAGCCCACCCTCTCTAATAGGCATACAAACAATATCCCATGAAAGGAGATGAATATCGTGGCCTCCCTGACTCGAGCCCCAGAGAAAATCCCGAAAACGCCTCTCAATCCGGCGCAGACAGATAACCGGAATCAGGGTGTTAGATAAGAGGTAAAGGGGAAGCGAGGTGAGGATGGACTGAATCAGCATAATCCGACCCATCAACGAGAGGCTGGAAGCCTGCCACCTACTCAATCGATCCGCTATCCGACGATCAAGATCTCCGAAGTCAGTCTGCCGAGGACGACGCCCCGAGATAGGGATCCCAAGGTAGGATAGGCGGTCAGAATGGGAAGAGATCCCTAACAATTGGGAGATCGTAGTCCGACGACGACAAGGGATCGACGGGCTAAAACAAAGGACAGATTTCTGCAGATTGACCCGCTGACCGGAAGCTTGGCAATAGGCTTGTATAATAGCAGAGTAAACCGCCGCATTCTGAATAGAAGCTGGGCTAAGAAGAATACAATCGTCTGCAAAGAGCAAATGAGTAAGAGGGGGGCCTTGGGGCCCAGGCATATAAGGCTGCAACATAGACGCTCCACCAGCATGAGCAAAGGTGCGTGACAAATCATCGGCACAGAGGATGAACAGGAAAGGAGAAAGAGGGCAACCCTGCCGAAGCCCCCCAGCTGATGGGAAAAAACCCGAAGGACCTCCATTGATGAGGATGAAAAGGTCGGCCCCTGAACACAAGCCATAACCCACTCAATGAAGAGATCATCAAAACGAAACTCCTGAAGAGTCTGCCGAAGATAAGTCCAACTGATCCTATCATAAGCTCTTTCCATGTCCAACTGGATGGCCATAAGAGCCCTTCTGCCAGTCGCCCGATTAAGATTATGCATGAATTCTTGGGCAATAAGAGCATTATCAGTGATGGTGCGACCACGAATGAACGCCCCCTGCTCCATAGATATAAGACAGGGAATCACTCCCTGGAGACGAGTGACCAAGAGGCGAGCACAGATTTTGTACAGGATGGTACATAAACTGATAGGCCGATAATGCTGGGGAAGAGAAGCCGTCGACCTCTTAGGGATAAGAGTGACAAATGTACGCTACCACTCTGGAGGAAGAGCTTTAGATGAGAAAACCATCTGAATAGCCATAACCACATCCGACCCGATAATATCCCAATAGCGTCGGAAGAAAAGGGAGGAAACCCGTCAGGACCAAGGGCCTTATCAGGGCCCAGAACCCAAACAGCAGAACGAATCTCCTCCGCCGAAACCTCCCTCACAAGCATAACATTATCATCCTCAGTCACCCGAGCAGCCAGAGGAACAGGAGAAATGGGGCAGCCACTGGCAGACACCTCCGACCAACGGGACTGAAAATAATGGACAATCTGTTCACGAATAGTCTCCTCGTCTTCCGCAATATGGCCATTCTCATCACAAATATACCGAATACGATTGGCAGCTCGCCGAGCCATAGTAGTCTGATGAAAGAATCTAGTATTCCGATCGCCCTCCTGAAGCCACTGTATCCGGGACCGCTGTCGCCAATAAGTCTCCTGCTGACTAAGAATAGAATGGTGTAAAGACAAATTTCGACGGAGAGTCTGGAGATCTAACTCCAAGAGGCAGCCATCAGAATCTTCCTTAGCCTGAAGCACAGCAATGTCAGCTTCCACATATTGAATACGCTGGTCAAGAACACCCACCTCTCGCCGACTCCAACTCAAGAGCCTGCGCTTCACTAATTCAAGGCGGCGGGAAAGACGGTAGACAGAGCTTCCTCTAACTGGCATCCGCCACACCTGACGGATAATAGCCCGGGTCGAAGAGTAAGAAGTCCAAAATTGCTCAAATCGAAACGGCCTCAGAGGCCGAGATGAAGACTCTGTAGAGATCAGAAGAGGGCAGTGGTCAGACGCAATCCGAGGCAAATGAGAAATAGTAGCACCGGAAAAGAGCTGCATCCACCCAGGAGAGGCCAATGCTCGGTCAAGCCGCTCCCACACCTGAGCAGTTCCCCGTCGGTTGTTACACCATGTGAACCGAGAGCCAGAAAACCCCAAATCAACAACCCTGGCAGTGGAAAGAAAAGAGCGGAACTCAGAAGAATTCGGGGAATCCACAAACCGACGCCCCCCCCCCCCCCCCCCGCTTTTCCGATGCGTCCACAATACAATTAAAATCTCCAGCAATAAGCGTAGGAAAATCCTGGCCTAAAAGAGTGAGTGTCTCGGACCATAGATGACGCCTCTCTCTATAGTCCGTACTAGCATAGACGCCAAGCAGCAACCAAGGCGGAGTAATCCCCTCCGAAATAACCAGGGCCACCTGTTGATTACAACTATGAAAAGCATCAATACGGATGGAAGGCTCCCGCCAGAGTGCCAGAATACCTCCAGAAAGACCATTAGATTCCACAGCATAAGAAGACCAACACCGGGAAACTCTCCGTTGGAATCGCTGAAGACTGAGACCCGAAAGACGAGTTTCCAGCAAAACACAAATATTAAACTGATGAAGCTGCAATAACCGAGTAAAGGAGGAGTGAAAAGAAGGTTTCAACGCTCCTCGGACGTTCCAAATAAGCATCTTCATAAAAAGGAAACCCAGGTCAAGGGGTCACATGGGCCCCATCCTTGGCTTCAGCCAATTCCATATCATAATGATCTCCAGAGTCCAGGCCCTGGGTCACCAACCCATCCTCAGACAAAGGGCAGCCGACCTGAGCCACAAGGTCCGACTGCCGTGATAGATCCATGGCTACAGCCTCCTCATCAGCACGAATCACCTTCTTGAGAGAAGAGACCATAGCGTCATGATCGCAAGCAGCCCGGCAAGGTGCTGATTCAGAGGGAGGAACTAAAGCCACAGAATGGGCTTTACCTGAGGAAGACCGACAACTCTTGCCTTTTGCTTCCTTGGAAATAAATCTGGGGCCCGCAGACACAGCAGGTCGGGCCCGTTTGAGCGAAGTAGGATTCGCATCATCCCGGATCTTGAGACACCCGACCCAACGATCCGAACCCAAAAGGTCAAAAGGGTTAACTGCCAATACCTCCTTTGATTTAACTGCCAATACCTCATTTGATTTAGGATGGAATTCAGACTTGGCTACAAGGGCAGCTGCAGCAAATTGGAAATCCTTCAATTGACATGGAGTCTTGGAGGATTTGCGGGACTGGGACTTCCTTAGTGTCTTAGGATCAGACTGAGGCTGAGAATTGATAATAGGATCCTTAAAACCCTCTGAAGCCACCACTGAAGCAGACGAAGCTTCAGAAAATTCTGCTACAGTAACCGGCACGCCAACACAATCCCGGCACGGTCCAGCAGCAGAGACTGAGCGATTACTAGCAGGGGAAACAACCATTTGAGGATGAATAGAAGGAGTGACCGTCCTCCTTGAGGTCTTCTTCGGGATCATCCAACCGTCCTCCCCGCCCAAAGGGGCAGCCGTGGCTATACCCGGCGATCCATCCATTCGACCAGACGGACTGGAATCCACCAGCGGAGCTTGACGATGGATTCGAAGAGCAGACATCCACGGACCAAAACGTGGCACAACAGAAGGCGACTGGTCTACCCCAGCTGAACCCATGGATGAAGAGCACGGCCCGGAGAGGTGAAGGGATCCACACGCGGAGCAAATACCATCTACATATTCGTAAACAAATTGTTGCCAAAAGGGGGTACCTGTTGCTCTGAACCGAGCTCCAGGGCGGAATGGCTGGCGCAAATCGACGCAGACACATGCCCGGGCGTACCCTCCCCGCCTCTGCTCCTTCGTAGACGAATCCATGCCCACATACTGGCCAGCAACTGATAGGATTGCTCGAAGGGAATCTTCCGTCCAAAGCTCTATCGGTAGCTTAGGAAGCCGAATCCAAAGCAGAGCTTGATGCAGAGCATCTTCAGCTGGGATAAATCCTGGACGCCATGCCTCCGCAGCAAGAGGCTGGCCGTTGACGATCCACGGCTGCGACAATACAGCATCCCGAGCAGTCTGAAGATCAAATTTGAGCAGGAATGTGCGATGGGAAAGGCCAATTATCTTGATCCCTCCGTCGATTCCTCCTCTACGAAGCTCCCGGATGACAGCCTCAGAGGGAACCCAGCGAGAGAGGCTTCGCACAATCAACCCCATCTGAGCCCACTCCGAGATCTCTTGATCAATCGCCGCAGTGGGAAGCTGGATAACATCCGGGAAAGACAGCTCCAAAGCAGCGATTTCCTCCGGCGACGGCTCCGAAGTGGACCACAGGAAGGCGCTTCCGCTCGGTCGACGAGGGGCACCAGCAGGGACCTTCCGCCGATCACTACCGGTCTATTACTTTTATTTACTGCTACATTATTCTTATTGCATGGTTTGTAATTTAACATCCGCATGCATTATATTGAAATATAAGTTAGTTTTAATTTTTAAAATCCAATCCATCCTTCCTCTGGGTTTGCCCTTGATCCTTATACATTTCTATCATGCCCCAATCCTCCATCTTGGCTCCACATATGACGTGACCATAAAACCTCTAAGTGTAATCTCAGAAATCATGCAAGGCCTATTTTTTTATTTTTAAAATATATTTTTAAAGCTTGATTTTTTATTTTGTAAATATATTTTATTATTTACTAGTATATTAATTTAATTAACATTATTGAATTTATTAGGATTATCAATTAATTAAAATGTCAAAAAAATTGATCATAATTTAAGTGTTGGCCAACATACTGTTTTCGTTAAAATCCAATTATTTCATTGCAACACCGATAACAAACGAAGTGATTTGTCTTTAACCCTTTATAACTCTCTCTAGTTTTAAAATCTTTCTTATTTCTTGCTTCTCATGATTCACCTTGATCTTAATGTCACGGTCGAACACAGGCGAAGAATGTGCATGCACGGTCTAGCTAGGCGCGCGGCCCAGCAGCCGTACGGTCCAGCTGAGCGCATAACCCGGACCATCGGCCTGCTAGGCTAATGCGGTTAGCATAGCATGGCCGTTGGGCAAGCCTGCCCAGCATGCCCAAAAGAGAGGCCATCATATTTTCTTAAAGGGGATTTGAGGCAGTGGCTTGCATGTGATCTTAGCCATCCAACGGCCAAGATGGAGTCCTATTTGTAGGAAGATTCTTAGTGGTGCTAGTTGATGATTTTATCACCAAGAGTCCATCGTATTTTGGAGATAGAGTCGCTGAGGACTCTTTGGGATGGTGGATATGGGAGGATCCTAGCCTTTGTCTCTTCATCCAATGGTTAAGGTGGAGTCTTAATTGGAGAAGAGTCCTAAGTGGAAAAAGAGTCCTAGACGGCGTGAAGAAAGGAACTTCACACGGTGTCTACACGGTGTGGGACTCTTGGGCGGTGAAAAGGAGGCCAATTGGGGGACTATTTAATGAGAGGCTGACCCAAGGCCTAGAGGTATCGAATTGCATGTGAGTAAAAGGGTCGGTTGGGGAGTTCTTTGCGAAAGGGTGAACCCAAGGCCAAGGCTTCGAGTTGCAAACGATCAAACCATCCGAGAGGAGCTCGGGTGTGACCATCCAGCGACCAGCGAAGGTGCGCGAGGTTGGTGAGCGGCCAGATCAGCTGAGATCGAGGCGTGAGATCGAGGCGCACGAAGGTCTAAGTCAGGCGAACTTAGACGAGGACGGGACATGGAGCGGCCAGATCAGCAGAGATCAAGGTGCGAGATCGAGGCGCACGAAGGTCTAAGTCAGGCGAACTTAGACGAGGACGGGACATGGCCGACACGCATAGGCGGTGCGCACGGGTGCGAGGCATCCAATGTCAGTTCGTGTTGTATGAGGTTGAGGCGGGCACTTTGTGAGATCTTTGTTAGGGACATATTGTCGTGTTTGTCGGGGACTTATTTTTGGGGGTTTTATTTTATTATTGTGGGGTCTAGGTTGGTTAGGAGAGGGATCTCTAACGCCATCACCGGTAGACATAAGACATCTTGAGGCTTGGAAACCCTTTGCAAATAGAGGTGGGTATGGGCTGAGAACTTGTGGGTTGCCCGAGCTTAGCCCAAAGTTGAGGCCTAGTATTTCAGCCCATAGTGTTGGGTTAGGCCTGATTTGGCAAGCCCATTCAATTTTCAAACCGGGCTAGAGCTTAGGAAAAATGGGCCCCACCCAACTGGGCCTAAAAATTTATATATTATATATATTTATTTATATTGTATGTATTGTTTATATATGTTGTAAGAGAAAATGGGGTTTTTGAATTGAAACATCAGACCAAATGTGAAAGACAATTGTGTTTTATATATCTAATATATATTTATTTTTAGTGGATTGGGCTTGGGTCAGACCTGAGCTCTTAGAGATTTTCATCGGGCCAGTTATAGTTGACCCAAGTTGGAGCCCAACCTTATCCAATCCAATACCTTGGGCTCACCTTTTTCTCCTTGGCCCAACCCAACCCTTGGCCACCCCTACCTGCAATCAACCAAAATATGCCAAAGGAACGTAATGAGCCCTAAACCCAATAAGAATCTCTCACACCTTAGCATGTAGTATGGCATATCATATTATCATATAATATATAATAGTATGAACATGAGTAATACTAGCATAATATCATGGTTTCTCAATGCAATAAGTAAATCAAATTAGAGTGGTAGTTAAATTATGTTCAATAGTAGTAGTATTAATAAAGCACTTAACACCACCTAGTTATGTATGTACAATAATAAACTGCACCATCATAATCTACATGATAATCATCATCTTGTACAAATGATCAATGTCATTTAAGTTATCAAATAAGAGTTTACTCAGTCTTAAAATTTTGTATTTGAATAAGAATTAGGCTAGCCAAGGTCATATTTAAGCTCGTGGCAAGTAATCTTGCACTCTAACCCGTAGTAGCTATCATATTTAGTTGCTCTTCGGCTCATAGTGGCAAACAAATCGAGTCACGATACCAAACAAATTGAAGATTTATTTCATTTCCTATACTGCATATCATGACCAAGTTATAAATATGTGGTTGTTACATAAGGAAGTACAACTTGAACATTCAAAGCAACCTTAGCCTACAAATTATGGCATGTCGGTGTAACAGTTCAATGACTCAGATATTTTATAAAGAGTTATTTCTATCGAGCTATTGACTCCATCAAGATCTATCATAATGTTTCATTCTTCGTGGCAACCCTAAAATGGTTCTCTAATAACTAAATGGTGATACTAAATTTGGTTCATGACATGAATAGTAAGAGTGCTATTACTAAATTTAATTTCTCAACTTTCATGTAGTGATTTTTAAATAATTTTATAATCATTATATGTTAATATAAAATTATGATTCTATCAGGATTAATGAACGATATAAGGTCTTGCCATTGGATTTTATTTTTTATCTTTTTTAGTCATCTCACAATGATTCTATTGACATCTTTACCATTTTGGCTACATAATGGTTCCATGATTATTATAGAAAAAATATTTTGGTCTTAATTATAATTAATGAATCGTAGTGATGCACATCATCAAAATTTATTTGTTGTTATGAGAATAGTTCTCTAATGACTTTGTTTATGGATCTTGATGTAATTGACCAAAGAGACCCCTACCAGCCTTCACATGGTTGCTCCCTTCATCCTCCAACTAACACAGGTCTAATGCTCAAACCTTGTAAAAACACTTTAAAAAATATAATTATGTAGTTTTGTTTAAATATTTACAATTTATTGATTATTAACTTAAGATCGTAATTATAATTCTTCCTTTAAACAATGATAGCATGCTTTTATGGATAGTAAGGTGATTTTCAAACGTAGTAATCACAGAAGCTTGTGATTTGAAAATAAAACAAGTAATCCAGGAATGTATAGAAGTAGAATATATTTTATAGCTAACAAATTCAAAATATTCAGATTCAATTAATATAGTTTGTGATAGAAAATAAATAAATAAATAAATTTTAAATATTTGGATTAAATTAATATAATTTTTGATTGCTAGAGAAAAAAAATTGTCATGTAATAATAGACAGTGAAAATAGAAAAATATTCATTTAGTCCCATTTCAGTTTCTAATTGCTTACCGAGGGTTCATCCATATCATGATTCCAGAGTAGATGCCCTTTTGCTTGCCACGTTATATACAAACGGGGGCTTTAATTTAGATCCGTTGAAGGAACACATTATATGTTTTCTTATACGACATGCAAAGTTGTTAGCCTTTGATATTGAAAAGAAGAAGAAGAAGAAAATCTAAGGTCCTTCTCATTGTTGGGGTCCGCATCAAAACAACATTCAAAATGAAAGCGTCGGTCCAGAAGATGCTATCAAGACGAGAGCAAGAGTCCATCAGCATGGATTCAGAAACTTTAATTACCATCTTTTTCATCCAGGTTGATACGGTCTCTCACATCTCGTTCTATACGGCTCATGAGCAGGACCAGGTTGGCTTCGGTTTTAGGGCAAGTGCGCCCATCGACGGAAGCAACCATGTTTTGTTTGTCTCCATGTGCTGTCTCCGTGTGACGCAATGATGCGACCAACCATCCAACGTTCGACTTTGAAATCTTTTTAGCAACGCTTCGATAAACTACTGGTCATTGATTTGATGCTGCTGCCAAACGGAAGTTTTATCTAGCTGTTTTTTAAATCGATATCTTTTGGCATTGATAATAGATCTTAATAATTTTATAATAATATTATTAAAAAAATTATTTAAAATAACATTTTTTTTAATTTAAAAATATTATTTAAACAATATTTTTATATTTTTAAACTTTAAAAATAATATTTAAAATGACATTTAAAAAAAAGCATTATTTAAAATAACACTTCAAAAAAAATCATTTTAAGTGGCGCTTTTAAAGCCTCACCTAATTTTTTTTTTATTTATGCATAGAAATTTTTTTTTAATCTGTAAAGAACGCCACTTGAAATAATGTTTTCAAGTGATATTTTACTCTTTTACATTATTTTTATAAATTATTATATTTCACGCTATTTTTGTTAAACTTATACATGTTTAAAAAACAGCTCTTTATTATCTACATTGCCGGCTTCTTCGTGCTGTGTGGACAACCAAACCTTTGAAGCATCGTCTCTACTTGACGGCCAAAATTGGCATTCACGGTGCACAAACTCTCAAGTCATTAGGCAATAAGACAACGCGCGCAGTGGGTCGGTCTTAGCTTCATGTGATTGGAAAAATGCTCTGAATTTGTCCTCAAGCTTGAATTGCAAGCATTCCAGTATTTTATCTTCATGGCTCTCAACCAATAAACAGACAATTTGCACCGCTTGTTTATAAAGTTTTTGTTTTTAAAAATTTTTAAAGCAAAATTTTTTGAAGAAATAATATATAACATTCTTCGAGATTCACTGTTCAGTAAACTCTCACTTGAATTTTATTGTTTTTAGTTTTCATGCTTTTAATTTTTACAATTTAGTTCTTTATGCTTTAAGAATATTACATTATTAATGTTTATTATATTAGATTCATAAAAATCAACAAAATAATTAATATATCATCTTAATGCGAACAGGAGTATCATTTGGTTTTTGGCAACTCGCAGTGTAGGATAATTAATACTACATATTCATATTAAGGTAATATGTTGATTTTTTATTAATTTTAATTTATATTATATAATAAAATACATGAATAAATCATTACATTCGGTGCAGATCATGCTGCATTAGGACGATGTATCAAGACATTCTCGAAAATGTTATGAACAGGGATTCCAACCCAACTCTCGGGTTTCGACGATAAGAATCATTGCTAGACTTATCGAGCTCATATATATATATACACATGATTTCTTCAGAAATAGAGGATAAGGAAGAATAGAAGGAATATCCTTCTTTATTTCTAAAAGGTAAACTACATAGGATAATTTTGAAAAGGTTAATAAGAAGGGATAACTCTTGTTTAATTATGGATTATCTTCTAAATTTAATTCCTAAAAAATTCAAAAATAACTAGAGCTATCCTTAAAGGCAAAATTATTGTTAAAAAAAGATGGTTATTCCTTTAGCTATCTAGGAATAGCTTTTGGAAACTAAACATCACCTAAGAGCATGCAAAAAAATCTCCGGAGAGTCAATCCCTACGAGATAAGTAAAAAAGTTTAAAGCTATTTTTGTAATTGGATCAAAGTCACTGCTCATTTGTTCTTCTCTGGGTCTTTAAATATATAGTTGTGCATATATTTTTAAGAAAAAAATAATAAAGTAAGAAAATATTTGCTAATTTGGGAGGTCGTCAGTGAATCTTCTTCAAGGCCTTGTTGGATAAGCGATGGCGATCCAGTGAGCGAATGCATCCAACCCAATCCAAATCATTTTGGTCCTTCCCCCCCTTGATCGTTCACCTGCCGACCATCCCTCCCAGTGCCTTCCACTAATCACCGTTCCTGCCGACGCGCCGTCCGAAGCGCCCACGTGTCTCGGCTCGTGCCAGCCGGCCCCCACCTGACGCAAGCCCCAGCTGTTCGACGATTTGCTTCAAGTTTGAATATCCCGCGCCTGCAGCGCGCTACAGCGCCGCTCCTCCGCGCCACCCGCCCTCAAAACCGAAGCCCGCGGGCCCCCCCGCCCCGCGTGAACCCCGAGGCCTTCCTCTCCTTCCCCAAACTACCCCTAATTTAATTAAACGCTTATCAAACCATTGTCCAATTTATTGCGCCAACTGGTTTGATGAGACGTGCAAGGGTCTCCAGCTCACCGTCGACGCGTGAACATGACACGGAACTGTAAGGAAAACACTCGTTTTGAAGTGTGGAATTAAGCTCTAATGATGGGCAATTTGGTCATCACGCGTCGACCATAAGATGCCGACGATCCACGACTCCAAGGGCCGCTCCCCTCTTTCCTTGGCTGTGAAGCTGCTGCTCTTCTGGTCGACGGTGTCCTCCGATTCGGCTTCCTTCGCTGGAGACTGAAGTCCAGTTCCACACTCCGGTGGAGTGAGACTTCGGAACCCTCTGATCGTTAGATCGGACGGCGGATCGGCCGGTCAAAAGGTGAGCACCGTCCCTTGGATTGGAGGTGACTTCATCCATCCGTTTCTGGGGTTAAAATTATTTCGATTTTGCGTCTCCGTCGCTACTTTTTATATGCATTGTTATTTGATTTGTTATCCGTGTTTTAAAGCTTATACACTGGAATTTCCGACCCCCCCCCAACGTGGTATACTCTTGGGGTCTTACAATCAATTGGGTGGGTCTCCAGCGTTGGATGGATATCCGACGGTCATAAGAGCGACCGGAGCGTGGAAATGATGATGACAAAACAGTATACGCGATCAATTTCATTTGCTTAATTTTTTTTTTCTCGTGACAGCTTGATGAAATCACCAAAAAAGAATTCTTTTTTCCCCCTTAAAAAGCCTCGATCCCTTCCGTTGTTAAATATATTTGACCCTTTTTTTTTGAATTAGTAAACAAATTTTGTGGCTTTCAGGCAGAAGCTCCTGGAAGTAGCTGGATGGGAGAAAATTTTTGATTTCTATTATCGATTTAAGTCACTGATAGTTCTTGCATTGAACCGTAAAAAAACTAAGGGGCAGCGGATTTGGATTGTAATTTTTGTTTTAAAAATAAGAAATTTAATTCATACCATAAAAAATACGTTTGGCCGAACCATTTTTGAAAACATTTTTTAAATAATTTTAAAAAACTGAATGAATCTGGATTTTTTTTTTGATTCATCTCAGATACTTTCTAAATTTTATCTTTTCTTTATCAAAGAGTTCGAAACTTGCAGGATTCATCTTTTTCTTCTTTTGTGACTTTTCTATATTTCTTCAAAAAAAATAGTTTTTAAAAACACCAATCAAACATATTCTTGAATACTAAAAATCATCATAATAAAACTCAATTTTTGGATATAATTAATGTTTTCAAAAATAATTTTTTTTGAATCACAAACCAAATAGAGCCCCAGAGGTGTATTGGTAATTTTGTATATGTTATGGTCAAAGAATCATGTTTCTATTTGCACCGTTCAAATTACTTAGTACATCCCTCTTTTTTAAAATATTTTTCAGTTACTCTCTACCCCCTAAAAGGCTCTTTACACCCCCTCAAAAACAAAATCCCGAAACTACCCTCTGCACACCCCCTCACCCGAACCCCTCTTCGCTCTCTCGCTTCTCCTTCCATGAAGAGTAGTGGTGCCATCCCCCCTCTCCACCTCTCCTCATCGGCGTCCCGTCTTTTCTCCTAGTCGGCATCCTCAACCGCGCCACTCACTCCCTCTCCTCCTGCTTTCACCGCAACGCGGTTGTGGAAGGCAAGAGGAGGAAAAAAAAAGACTTTCGTTCACAATGAGAGTATTTTGTGATAACGATGTGCTTTATTTTTATAAAAAAATCAGAATAGAGCTTGCAGTGCTTCCAAACGATTCCCTTTTTTTTTAAGCATCATAATTATTATTTTTCTCACCATATATTTATTCTAATTTATTGGCCAAGATGGAAGGTGCTAGTGGGCTCGCCCTTCGTGGAAAGCGGGCCATAGCAACCACACCTAATTTTCAGCAAGCTAAGAATGCAATGCATTATTCGGCCCTGATTGGCCGAACAAGGCTTTTGTTCGGTCGAGATGAACTGAATAAAGGGCCTCTATTTGGCCCATCTAGGCCGAACAAAAGCCGGGCTGAACATGAGCCTTTTGTTCGGTCTATTCCGATCGAATAGAGAGCTTTGTTCGTCCTGTGTGACTGAACAGAGGTAATTTATTTGGTCCTATATGGTCGAACAAAACACGAATCGTGAAAAAAAAATTCGTAACATGTAAAAAAAGAACCTTTATGTCCGTAGAACCTTTTTCCAAATCGCTAGTTGCTTGTCTATTACTCAATTACTCAATTGAAGGTTGAAATTTCTTCAAACAATGGGAAATGGATTGGGAATTTTTTTTTACATGAATGTGGGAGGAGGGAGGGATGGGGGGTTTTGTTCGGGAGGGTGGAGAGAGTAATGCAAGGCATTTTGATCAAGTTTTATAAGGATAAAATTGTTATTTTTTTTTGTTAAGGGGAGAGGGGTTGTACTGAATAATTTTGGTGGTGCAAATAGAAGCTCCCAAGAATTATCCGGATTTGAGGCAATATTGAGTCCATGGATCTACAAGCACGCCTCA
This sequence comes from Calamus simplicifolius, assembly GCA_900491605.1. Taxonomy (NCBI): domain Eukaryota; kingdom Viridiplantae; phylum Streptophyta; class Magnoliopsida; order Arecales; family Arecaceae; genus Calamus; species Calamus simplicifolius. The sequence continues at coordinate 201,773 of UESW01004232.1, read as the reverse complement.
TTATATTATAATCTTAAATAAAATTAGAACATAGACCAAGGAGAGGGAGGCAGGGACCGTACCATGTCCGTCCTCTAATATTAAAGTGGGTAAGTCTAAGATAAGGCGTTTTTAAATCTAAGATAAGGCGTTGTTAAATCCCTACCAGTTGATTAGTTGCTTGCACTTCCTCGTTCCCCACTTTCATTTATTTCGATGCACGGACCAAGAGCTTTTCTATAAGTTGGAGCACGTGTCATTCTGGATCATCAAACCTAACTTTCTCTGATGAAAGGAAGCCCATTTATTTCGATATTAAATAAGCTTTATGTGCCGTAGTCTTTGCCTTAAATTTCGACCATCCTCGTCATTGAAGATCTGTGCGTTGAGTAGGGTGGCTTCTGATTCAGACCTGACCCCACTATTGAATACCCTGTTTGTAGCGTACCTGGACTAGCCCAGGATACTGATGATTCGATGCCTTGGTTCCTTTTCTTGCTATGAATCTATGATTTGCTTTTCTAAATATCTGTTTCTCTGAACTGCTGGATGATACTTGTTTGGGTTTGCTTCGTCCGAGTATTATCCTTCACCTCGTGCTGTCCTTATTTTTGCTGCATGTCTGCATTGTAATACTAATCCAGTAAAAGGTATGCTTTTCTTCTGGTGCTGTTTGAAATTTTCTGTGATTCAGTATCATGAGCACAAGATGTAGTTAATTTCCATTTGATTTAATCTAAGTGCGTGCGATAACATAATTTCTTGAGCATACTGCTACATAGAGCATAGCACCACATCCTTAAGAATCACTGACCAATCAACCATGAGAGAGCATTATCTGTTTGATTCGATGTTCTGTTTTGTTTCTTCCTGAGGAGTAGAGATCAGTGAAATTTTATACTGTCTTGTCTTACAGTTGTCGATTGATTGCTTCTTTGACATGGGTGGTCTTTAAAACTTGTATTTGTGGAGCTTGGTTTAGATTGTCCTTATATTTGGCTCCTTTTTTCCCCTGAGAAAATCCTTTAGCATGGTCCTTTGGTTTATTCTATGTGTCTGGTAGATAGTGTCGTGGCACTAATTTCCTCTCTGAAATTTTCCATTTTTCTGTTTTTTGGATCTCCTCCCTGTGTAGATTTTACTGAAGGATTGGTCTTTGTTTCGTTCGCAGAGACTATCTTGTGTTTTTTGTGTAAGTATTGCCTTAGTCGTTGTTATGTCTTCCTGTCTTTACTTTTATCTTGGTTGTTTTCTTGTTTCAATGTGGTTATACATCTGTTATTGGGGTTTATGATGCCATTTATTTGTTACACCATTTGAGTTCCTTGGTCAAATCAATTTTACTTGTTATATTTGATCACTTTTGTCTCTAAGATTCTGGCATCAATTATGTGCTATCACTACATTTCTTTCGTTTGTTAAATTATGCGAGCTGCTTCTGTTCATAAGCAAACCAAACTGTGTTCCTTGGACCTTTGCCTTCCTTTAAGTCTGTGTTATTCATTGTTTTGTTTCTTTGATGCTCACTGTTGTAGAGTCATCTCAAGACTTTGTATACAATCAACATACAAACTCATAAAGAATACCTAAAAAAGGCATCTGCAATAGTGAGTGAGCTCAAACATATTAGTGCTGTATACTTTATAGTTTCGTGCATTTAGCGTTAATCATTTTATCATTTTCTAGTCATCCCCACTATTTTAACATCAAGCCAAATTTGACCATCTAATCTTAGCATGAATTATGCTGCATCTACTCAATTGGCTTAATTACAAGTCAATTTACATGTGCTGTCCACATACATAATGAACGTGTTGGGATTTGGTGGTGGGATCTGTGCATCAACAGGGATGATGATAGAGGTTGTTGAGTTAGGAATGAGTGAGATTGCTTGGGCAGCTGGAGTGAGATGCCTGCAGCAAAAAAACGAAGAAGAAAGCATAAGGAGTGCTAGAGGGCTTCCAGTGGAAGGCCTTCCAATGCTCAAAGACATTAGAGAGAGTGTGCAAGGATGGCCAAGGATGGACCTTGTAGCCTTAAGGTGTATACAGAGGATAACACTGGAGGAGAATGGAAAAAGAGTCCTTGGCTTGCTTACTTTTAGAGCCAAAAAGGGGTTGTAGTGTAGCTAAGGTCTTGGTCATTCTTGAATGACCTTTCTTTTATAGATGATTTTTAGATTTGGTGATGGGAGTGTGCCACTCATCCAGATTGCGGTTGTGTTTTATTATGATGTTCTTGATCTTTGGATGTGGCAGCGTTGACTATCATAGGTAGCACCATCTGCAGGCGGTCACTGTCTTCACTAGTTGATCAGAGGATGTGTCTATCCTGTCTTGTCAGTTGTGCACTACCAACTAATTTGTTGGCCATGTTTTCTCCATGTTGTCCTGTTAAGCGTGCCATAGGTGACATCCATATGGGATAGGTTGCCACATGTTACTTAGCTAGAGGCCAGATGGGTACGGTCTCATCACATACATTCATACATATACACATACATTCTGACCTTTATAGTTAACTGTGATTGAATTTAAGAGACCTATTTTTCTGATTGCACTGTCTGCTTGTTCTTCGCATGTAATTTTTTATTGCGTGATCATGTTTTGCGTCTTGCAGCAGAATCTGCAGTCTTTTCCTGAAACGTGTGCTGAGCTAGTTGTTCTTGCAGGCTGTTGAAGATGAAGCATATGTCATTTAAAAAGTCTCACTCATGGTGGTGGGATAGTCATATAAGTCCCAAAAACTCTAGATGGCTCACAGAAAATCTTGAAGGTGAGAGTTTAGCCTTTGTCTGATTGGATCAAATGGTTGCATTATGTTACTCACTTGTACTAAAATCACACATATGCCATCCTCTACAGAGATGGATAGACTTGTCAAGGAAATGCTGAGACTGATAGAAGAGGAAGGGGATTCCTTTGCAAAGAAAGCTGAGATGTATTATGAAAGGCGCCCAATGCTCGTCTCTCATGTTGAGGACTTCTATCGTATGTACCGTGCCCTGGCCGAGCGTTATGATAATGTCACAGGTGAACTGCGCAAGAATATTCCATCAGAACTCCAATCTCAAGGCTCTGGCAGTTTGTCTGATTCTGGTTCTGAAGCACCTCTGTCTCCATCACTCTCTCCGGAGGTCACCCTGGTGTGCAAGCCACAACCCAAATCATGCTCAAGAGCTTCTGGCATTAAAATATTTCCTGGATCTAGTGGCAGCTCTGTTGTCTCCAGAAAGGGGAGCGAGGCATCCTTGTCATCATCTGCTGACTCCGAGCCTGAATCTGATGATGCAAAGGAAATTAATGGCAATAGCTTTTCTTCTAGGCTGCATGATAGGATACTAGAGCTGGAGGATGAGCTATCTGATGTGAAGGAGAAGCTTCAGATGCAAGAGGAAAAGTGCTCCAATGGCCATGGCAAGCATGTGGAGAATGGGAACCATTTGGATTTTAGCCTGAAGATCTCAGCATTGGAGGAGGAGCTGACAACTGCAAAAGCAAAGCTTCAGAATTCTGAAGCAGAGATTTTGAGTCTTCAAAATAAGCTGGAGGAAAAGAATTCACTTCTAGAATCTGAAAACGTTCAGCTTAGTTTGGAAAAGAAGCAGGTTGCTGAATTAGCGGCACGAATTGCTGTGTTAGTAGCTGAGACAATGGGCCATAAGAATGAAATTAGAGATCTAGAGGGGGCAATGGCAGCTTCCTCTCGGAAGTTTGAAGCTGAATTATCGGATCGTGATCGGGAAATTGGCAAGTACAAATCTGAGCTTATCAATATGTCACATGGATTCTCAAACCAGAAGTCTAGTCTAGAGGCTGATGTTGAAAATCTTGAATGTGTTATCAAGGGACTGAATGCAGAAGTTGACAAAATTTCAGGAGAAAATTTCTGCTTGAAGCTCATCTTGCAGAGGTAGAAAATGTGATCCAGGAACTGGTAGCGAGGGCAGCGGCCTCTGCTGAGAAATTCTTACAGGAGAAGTCTGCATTTGAAGCTGAAGCTGTCAACCTATCACAGTCCAATGCTTTCCTTGAGGTTAAGCTTTCTGGACTAGAGGATAATATAAAGCAGCTTGAGGCTGAGAAGATGGAAGCATCTGTGGAGAGTGGGAAGCGCATTGCTGAGCTAAATCAAACTCTAGATGCTCTCAACCTAAGACTTGAGATACTAACACCAGAGAAGGATGCTCTTCATGCTGAAATGAGCAACCTTGTTGATGATGTGAAGTGCCGTGATGATCGAATCACCCAAATGAATGAGCATTTGCATCAGTTACACTTGGAGCACGCTGAGCTGATCATAGATATGGAGAATGCTCAACAAGCTGGTGTTGATTTAAGGAGCCGGGTTAAGGAGCTGGAAGAGGAGGTGGACCGGCAGAAGGTTGCAATTTCTGATGGTGCTGAGTTGAAGAGGGAGGCTATAAGGCAACTGTGCTTCTCGCTGGAGCATTACCGTGACGGCTATCATCAGCTCAGGCAGTTGCTGCAGGGCCACAAGCGTCCTGCGGTCATGGCAACTTGAACTTCTTATGAGGGTGATTGCCCTCTTTATGTCCAGCTTTTTGTCTCCCTGCTCCTTGGAGTTATCCTACATAGTTATAATGCCAGAAGGTTTCTCGTGGATGTAAAAGACAATGCCGTACTTTAAATTCCGTGGGGGAGCTTCTATCTCCACTATTACATTAAAAAAAAAAAAAAAAAGAAGAAGACAATGCCGTACTTTAGTGTGGTTATTTTCAGCAGTTCTCATGATTAATTTAGTCTGTTCACCTCTGATTGGTAGTCTTACAAGTGGATCATTCGTTTCTTCTCTCTCACTTTTCTCTTGCAAGAGAACTGGTTATTACAGTGGAAACTTTGGTCTCTGAGAATTAGAAATTGCCTACTAACCACCTCTTTTTTCTCCTCTACTTTTTAACTGGGCAGTGATCTTTTGGTTGACTTGGTTAGTTGAATGAGGTTCTTTCTGATCTCTGTACTCACTTTGCTAGCTAATCTCATTTCCATAATCCAATTATTTGTACTACCATGCAACTACCTTGATCATTGTTCCATTAAATTTAAAGCAGGAATTGGGTATGGGATGATGTGCAGCCCATTTTGTGTTTATTTAGGGTTGTTCTGATTTATACTGATTAAATTAAGATATGAAAGAAATTCGAGCCGACAAGATCATGAACACGGAGGCGTCCAGGATCCGCTTTTGAAGAAGCTAGTTGGGTCAATATCCAATGTGGTTAGATTGTAAGATTACGGCCATCCGCTAGTGCTTCCGTTGGTACCATGAGCTGGTACGGATGAAGTCTTTGCTCGATGATTGCAGATTTTGTTTTGTTTTTTAAAAACGTTGCTTTTTTTGCTTGATTTTTTTTTAATGTTATAGCCAAGAAATTTCGTGCGTCTGGCGACCGCATGCTCTCTTTCTGTTGCTGCTTTTAGATTCGTGTTTCTGGACTTTTGGCATCCGATCTCTGGCGATCGTTGTGCCAGACTGATTGCTTCCTGTGGATGATGGGTTCCATCCCGAATGTCAACCCAATGGCTTCGGATGAAGGTAGGACGGGGGCGGGGGCTTGGAATTGGAGGCTCGATAGCCGTTTTGAATGGGTGGCGTCTTCACCCTCTCCGGCAGAAGTCGAGGCTCTAGAACGGAGGTTTCCGGAGGTGTTCAGGTCCCGGCCTAGATTTTGGAGGATGAATCTTCGGAGTGGAGGTTGAAGGCGGTGATTGCACGGAGTCTCTCGTGCTGGATCCCGTCGGAGGCCATTCTGAGGGAGTTCCGGCGAGCTGGGATTTCTGGCGATGTGGAAGTCGTCAGCTTGGCCCACCGCCATTACCTCTTCCGATTCGCTGATTCTTCAGCTAAGGAGACTGCTCTTGCTAGACCTTGGATGGCCAACGGTCAGTTGCTTGCAATGGAGGAATGGCGTCCTCAATTTGTGCCGTCAGAAGGTGCTTTGGCCTCTGCTTTGTTGTGGATACTGCTGCCTTCCCTTCCGATAGAGTACTGGTCAGAGGAGATTATCAGCTCAATCATCTCGGTTGTAGGCGTCTTCCAATACATAGACGATGCTACCATGGAAAGAAAGAGAGGGGGGTTTGCTCGCGCCTGTGTTCGGGTGGACCTGAGCAAACCCCTCAGGCCGGGAGCAAGGATTCGTGGCTCTGCGTTGCCGTTCTAGCAACAGTTCGTCTACGAGCATTTGGAGGGTATATGCGCCGCCTGTGGATCGGTACACACGGCGGGCCAATGCTCTTCTTCTTCGTCTGATGCTTCTTCCTCAGACTGTCTACAATTCGGGCCTTGGATGGCGGCCCTCCGGTGGCGGCGTTCCTCTCCGGCTACAGTCGCTGCTCCTGCTTCAAAGGTCCAGCAAGCGGGGCGGGGGGCTGGTTATTCGGACGCTTGGCAAACTCCGAAGAAGTTTGCTCGGAGACCTCGTAGGGCTTTGGTGCCTGAGGACAAGGGCCTCTGCTCTGGTGCGTAGAATGGTACTGGAGGCAGGAAGGTGAATTTAGGGGAGTCCCATGGTTTGGGTGTTGATGGGAAAAATGCCTCAGGGGGGGTTCCCAAGCCGTGCCGGTCTCCCTGTTACCTGTGTCATCTGAGAGGGGGCGTGCCGTGCCGGTTTCCACTGAAGCCTCAGCTGGGATTCATACTTCTCTGAAATAGTCATCAGTGATATCAATCAACCCCTTTGCTTTGCTGGGCTCCGACAAATCGACTGGTAGGCCGAAGAGCCACAAAGAAGCCAATCTGGGCCCACTCAAGCGGGCTCGACCTGTTGAACCTATTGAATCTCTGGCCCCATGGGTTGCTCCCATTAATCGGAAAGGAAAAGGGAAACTTCCGGGGAAAAGAACAGTGCAATCCTCCCTCACTTTATCGGTGCCCATGGCTGAGGTTAATGGACCTGCGACCTTTCGGGGTTTCGGGTCTATGACTAATCGAACTACGGAGGCTCGGGGCTTAGATGAACACTCGGACGCCCCTCAGATGATGCAGGAGGAGGGTCTGTCCCATGATACTGTAGTTTCTCTACTTAAACAGGCCATTCAACCGAAAGTCACAGCAGATGTTATGGATACTCCGGATCAGTGTCCCTTGGAAGCAGTGATCCCTACAACCTGCTCACCTGCTACTGAGTTGTTAGGGGATGTGGTGGGCCCCCCACCTTCTGAATGAAGATCCTCATATGAAATGTTAGAGGAGCCCTGAAACTTTCGTTTCACTCCTCTTTTGGGAGACTGATGCAGCTTCATACTTGTGATATCTGCGTCTTGTTGGAGACTCATTTGTCTGGTGATAGTCTAGCTTTTGTTAGAAGACATATATCTAGATCCTGGTCTTCTTATGCTATTGAGTCCGACGGACTATCTGGCGGCATTTTGGTGTTGTGGAGGTCTGCTGATATCAGAGTTGATGCTTTTCATATCTGCGGCCAGCAGGTGGCTCTTGTTATTTTCGAGGGATCGCTGCCCCCGTGGCTTCTGTCTGGGGTTTATGCCAGCACTGACTTCCGGACCCGCCGGGTTCTCTGGGACGAGCTCCTCTCTCTACTTTCTCAAGGCATTCCTGCCCTGTGTGCTAGAGACTTTAATTGTATTACGGAGGCTAATGAGAAGAGAGGGGGAAGGCAGTTCGTGGAAACTGCTGCTATCTTGGAGTTTCGAACTTTCATAGCCTCTGCTAATCTGCTGGATTTGGGGTTCCAGGGTACCCATTTTACCTGGTGCAATAATCGTCATGGAGCTGCTAGAGTGTCAGAGCGGTTAGACAGGGTCTTGGCCACAGCCAATTGGATTCGGTCCTTTCCTTCTACCACTGTCACTCATCTTTCTCGGATTGCCTCTGATCATTGTCCTATCCTAATTTCTACTGATGCTGTCGTTCAGAGCAGAGGCCAGTTTAAATTTGAGAAATTTTGGACCTCTTATTCTGCAGCCCGCTCCCTAATTTCTCAGGTCTGGCGTACCCCAGTTAGAGGGAATGCTACTTACAGACTTTCCCGGCGTCTTGAATTGGCCAGGCGCCGATTGTCCAGGTGGCATAGAGAGGAGGTTGGTGACATTGTTAGGCAGATTGAGCAGTTAGAGAACACTATTGCCTCTCTATAGGACAAGGAAGATCGGATTGGCGGGCTTCTAGACTCTGACCTTACTACTCTCCGGTCCAGCCTTGCTCTCCACCACTCCCTCCTCCGCCAGCAGGAGATTTATTGGAGGCAAAGGTCCCATGTTCAGTGGATCAAGGAAGGCGATCAGAACACTAGATTCTTCCATCAGGTCACCTTAAAGCGCTGAGCGGCGAATCGGATTCAGCGGCTTGTAGATGAGGAGGGTAATGTCTAGGACAACTTTGAGGCTATTGGGGACCAGCTTATTCAGTTCTTTCGCTCTCGGTGGTCTAAGACCTCGAGGGTTGGGTTCCCTATGTGTCCTGTGCCCAACCCCTTCAAGGTCACTACAGAGGAGAACGACTATCTCACTAGGCCAGTTTCTTTTGAGGAGGTTCGGGAGGCTTTATGGAACCTGGGTCCTGATAAGGCTCCGGGGCCTGATGGGTTCCTCCCTTTTTTCTTTCGTCATTGTTGGACCATCGTGAGACAAGATGTTTTGCAGGCTATCCAGCTTGTCTTTCAGGCCAATTCTCTTCCCTCTGACTGGAATCGGACTCATATCGTCCTAGTGCCGAAGCGGCATGATGCCTCCAAGCCTCAGCATTTTCGTCCTATCAGTCTGTGCATCACCCTATATAAGATTTGTGCTCGGCTCCTGGTCTCTCGCCTGAGAGTGGTCATCCCTCGCATCATCTCTCCTGAGCATGGGGCTTTTCTCAGAGGACGGTGCATTTCTGATAATGTCCTCTTAGCTCAAGAGGTTATGCATGATCTCCACAGAGCTCCTACTCATCACTGCTTGATGGCAATCAAGATGGATATGGAAAGAGCCTATGATAGAGTAAGCTGGGACTTCCTATACAAAGCTCTTCAGGAGTTTGGGATTGCTGAGCCTTTTATTGCCTGGATTAGAGCCTGTATTCAGAGGCCATCCTTCTCTATCATTGTTAATGGCGGACTGACGGACTACTTCCATTCTGCCGTTGGCCTCAGGCAGGGTTGCCCCCTGTCACCTTTCCTGTTCATTCTTTCAGCGGATGCTCTTTCCAGGGCTTTACATCAGGCTCAACATGACTCAGCTATTGTTCCCTATAGTGCGGGTCCCCAAGGGCCCTCGCTTTCTCACTTGCTCTTTGCTGATGACTGTATCTTGGTGGGGAGAGCCACTTTAAGTAATGCTACGGTGTTTGCTTCAGTGATTCAGTCTTACTGCAGGGCTTTTGGGCAGAAAGTTAATCTTGATAAATCTATGATTTGCTTCATCCCGAAGACTAGTCCTCCCTTGAGACAGGTCATTAAGTGGAGGTTGGGAATCTCTGTTCAGGCGGATCGGATTTTCTATCTGGGTATTCCTATTACGGGGAGACGGCCGCGTTATTCTGACTTCCTTGACCTTGAACGTCGGGTCCGTGCTCGGATGGATGGGTGGTAGGTCACAGGGTTATCTATGATGGCCAGACTCACCCTTATTCATTCTGTGCTCACTTCTCTTCCCCTCTACATTCTATCTAACGCAGCCGTTCCGATGACCTGCTTGAGGCGGATGGAGAGATGGTTTAGAGACTTCCTCTGGGGTTCGATGCAGGATGGTTATGGGATCCACCTGGTGGCTTGAGATGTTGTCTGTATGCTGATTTCAGAGGGAGGGCTTGGGATTCAGTCCCTCATTGTAAGGAGGGAGATTTTTGCTTGAACCTGACTGTTTGTGGAGCTCGTTTATGCATGCGAAGTATGGTGATTGGACCACTTATACACTTCCTCAGCCTACTCGTGCCTGCTCTTTCTTCTGGAAAGAGGTGTGTCATCATGCTCAGGACATTCTACCCCATGTCTTGTGGATGATAGGAGATGGTACTTCTGTTGATGTGATTAGGGATACGTGGATGACTGATCTTCCTTTGTCCCGATGGCCTATCTTTGTGAGCATTGACATTGCTAGTGGTATGAGAGTCAGTGACCTAATTGCTCAGGATCGCACTGTCTGGCATGCCTCCCGGGTTGCCACTTTATTTGGGGCAGAGCTATCCCGACGTATTCTTTCCATCCCCTTATACCGGACGGTGCCTCGGATATCAGACTCTGAAGGAGATCCTATACGACTCATGCTTCGATTCGAGATCTTATCCAGGAGCTGGAAGAGGAGGTGGACCGGCAGAAGGTTGCAATTTCTGATGGTGCTGAGTTGAAGAGGGAGGCTATAAGGCAACTGTGCTTCTCGCTGGAGCATTACCGTGACGGCTATCATCAGCTCAGGCAGTTGCTGCAGGGCCACAAGCGTCCTGCGGTCATGGCAACTTGAACTTCTTATGAGGGTGATTGCCCTCTTTATGTCCAGCTTTTTGTCTCCCTGCTCCTTGGAGTTATCCTACATAGTTATAATGCCAGAAGGTTTCTCGTGGATGTAAAAGACAATGCCGTACTTTAAATTCCGTGGGGGAGCTTCTACCTCCACTATTACATTAAAAAAAAAAAAAAAAAAAAAGAAGAAGAAGACAATGCCGTACTTTAGTGTGGTTATTTTCAGCAGTTCTCATGATTAATTTAGTCTGTTTACCTCTGATTGGCAGTCTTACAAGTGGATCATTCGTTTCTTCTCTCTCACTTTTCTCTTGCAAGAGAACTGATTATTACAGTGGAAACTTTGGTCTCTGAGAATTAGAAATTGCCTACTAACCACCTCTTTTTTTCTCCTCTTTTAACTGGGCAGTGATCTTTTGGTTGACTTGGTTAGTTGAATGAGGTTCTTTCTGATCTCTGTACTCACTTTGCTAGCTAATCTCATTTCCATAATCCAATTATTTGTACTACCATGCAACTACCTTGATCATTGTTCCATTAAATTTAAAGCAGGAATTGGGTATGGGATGATGTGCAGCCCATTTTGTGTTTATTTAGGGTTGTTCTGATTTATACTGATTAAATTAAGATATGAAAGAAATTCGAGCCAACAAGATCATGAACACGGAGGCGTCCAGGATCCGCTTTTGAAGAAGCTAGTTGGGTCAATATCTAATGTGGTTAGATTGTAAGATTATGACCATCTTGTCACGTCCCAGATCCAAAAATTTTGAGCTAGGGTGACAACCCGCTGCGTGCCGGGCACGCAAAGCGTCCCGAAACATGACACTGAGTTCAAGAAAAGCAACAACCTATATATCATTCAAGCCCATGACTTTAATACAATCCATAACTAAAGATTTGGGCTACAAGCCCTACACATAAGCATTACTGGGGTTACATCAACATATGAATCCACTTTATTTTAAATAGAAGCTCCAACGAACCTATGGTTCCTTACACACCACAATAACATAGTCTGGGCATCAAGCCCTACACATAAATACACTGGTATAGCAATAAAACAAAATCTATATTTTATTTGAGTTGAGGTCCATCACTCCAACATGTTATTCTCAAATCTCATGGTCCTGTAGCAAAAACATTATAATATTTTTATGAGATTACACTCAGTAAGTAAACCACGTTATACAGTCAAATCATAGCATAGCAATCAATAAGCATATAAATGATCTGCATGCATAAATATTTCACAAATACTCAAACATGCAATGTAAGTAAATCCATCATTGTTATATTATATCATATGTGTCCCAAGGCCCTGCAATGCCCCATAACAAAGGAGAGCCGCGACGGCACATATAAATATAATTCATTCTTTTGCATTCACAATCACTCCATTATGCAAGGTAAGTATTATATCATCCCACGACCCTGCAATACCTCAATCAGAGTCCTCCATGCGTGGGAACACCGATGTATGGGCCATACCATAACAGCCATAAAAATCATACAGAACACATTGTAAGACATGTGGGCCATACCATAATAGAACACACTCGTCAGTGTGGGAGGTCGTAAAAATCATACAGAACATGTCTACAATATGTGGTGCCATATCATAACAGAATACATCTCCAGTGTGTGTGGCCATAAAAATCATACAGAACACATCTACAATGTGTAGGGCCATAGTAAAGGAGAACCGCGGCGGCACTTATGAATATAATACCAATCATTTGCATCCATAACCGCTCAATTATACTATATAAGTAAACCCACTGTTTATACTCTCAATGGTAACTATAAATGTGACCCACGGCCCTGCAATATCTCAATATCATGGTCCACTAGAATACATACTCTATATGTGTGGTGCCACCTCAAAGCAATCCTAACAAAGGTGAACCGCGGCGGCACATATAAATATGTGTCCCACAGCCAGCAATGCCTCCTCTGAGCACATCCTCCAGATGTGTAGGTGCGTGGCAATAATCATCAAAACACATCCTCTAGATGTGGTGTGGTATGACAGAGCAAAGGTGAGCCGTAGCGACACATAACAGTACCTCACATCATACATCAATACATCAATACATCAATCATGTGCAAAACAGTGGATTATACTTACTGAACAATTGCATGTAATATATCACATCAATGTCATAATAACTGCATCTCTCATGCATAGCAACTGCATCATGCATAGCAACTGCATCTCTCATGCATAATAACTGCATCTCTCATGCATAGCATCCACACATGAAATCATAGTACATAAACAGCCATGTATTCATAATATTCTACTTACAAATTTAGCCAATAACAATTCTTCATCACAATTCATTTAACTACGCATATCTTGAAACAAATTATTTTAAATAAACTGATAACTGGCTTACTTACCTCAGTACGCAATCCAACAGGTATAAATAAGCTAGTCAGATGTCTGAGCACCTACAGGATCATTTACACAATTAATTGATTAGCAAGGAATATTAAAATGACCTTAGAATTTCTACCCAGACTAGTTCATGGGCCCTACTTTGGGCTCGAATATCTCCCACTACACACACCCGATTGGGGAAGTAAAAATACCCCAAGAAACTAGAATTCACCCAGATTCTAGCCATATAATTATTTTTCTAATCCTGGCCCGTTACAGGACCAAAAAATCAGCCCAAAATCGGCTCACTGCACGGCCCAAAAGGCCTGAACCGGCCGGCCCAGCCGGCCCGGTTCAATTCTTATTCCCACCCGATCCCCTGTTTCACCGAACAGGGGACGGGGACATGGCCGGCGGCCCCGGCCGCCGCCAGCCAAATTGAGGGCGGCCCGGCCGCCGGTGGTCGGGCCAGAGCCGGCCGCCACCGCGGCCGGCCGCCAAACCCCTTCCCTCTCCCTCAATTTCTCTCAGCGTCAACTATTCTCCGCGCGGCACGGAGCTGTGCCGGCGGCTCGGCCGGCCGCCTTGGCCGGCCGGACCTCCACCAGACGCACGCCCGGCGCCGGTGGAGGCGACAGGTTAACGCTCGAGCCCGGCGAGGCGGCGAGCACGCCGCCGGGCCCGAACCAATCGGCGAAAGCCGGTTCGGCTTCCGCCACCGCGCGAGAGAAGGGCCAATTGGCCCTCTCTCTCTACTCTCTCTCCACCACCACCCCACCGGACGCCTCCCCCGGCGCCGATGGGGTCGCCGGTCAAGTATCAGGCCCGGCGCGGCGGCGAGCACGCCGCCGGGCCTGAACCAAGGGGATCGGCCGGCTCATGCACTGTGCCTCCCGAGCTCTCTCGCTCTCTCTCACGCTCGCTCTCTCTCTCTCTATCTCCCTGTCTCTTTCTCTCTCTTACGCTCTCTCTCCCTCTCTCTCTCTCTTTCTTTCTCCTGATACTCTCTCTCTTCTCTCTCTCCCATGACAACTCTCTCTCTTCCTCTAGCACTAAGAGGATGGGCAGAGAATTACCTGGAGGGGACGCGGACTCTGAGCACCAGGAGGGAGGGCATCCCTGCCTTTTAATGTCGCAGCGAGACGCTTCGGTTATGAGATCTGGAGAACCAAAGCGTCATCGCTGCGAGCGAAGCGTTACTCAATACATTAAGTCAATCCAGACCTGGTTCACATGAACCGGATTAGAATTAGCTCAAACCTGGTTCGCATGAACCGGGTTAAAATTAGCCTAAACCTGGTTCGCATGAACCGGGTTAGAATTAACCTAAACTTGATTCGTAGGAACTGGGTACTACACATCCGCTAGTGCTTCCATTGGTACCATGAGCTGGTACGGATGAAGTCTTTGCTCGATGATTGCAGATTTTTTTTTTTTTTAAAAAAACGTTGCTTTTTTTGCTTGATTTTTTTTTTAATGTTATAGCCAAGAAATTTTTATTTTATATTCTCTTTTCAAAGCAAACTAGGTAGCTCCTGTGATTGCATAGGAAATGTTCTCCCAAGCGGTTTTTTTTTTTTTTTTTTTTTTTTGGAGGGAGCGGGGTAATAGATGGGTCACAATTCAAGCAGTACAGCCCAAAAATGAAGAAAAAGTTATAGCTTCGTCATTAATGGATGACCCTTAACTGATATAGTACTGTTATTGTTTAAAATAATAAATTCAGCTCCACCACGCGTCCCATTGCCTAGTACGCTACTATCGAAATTTATTTGAAGTAGGGAACGATGGCTCTCACTGAGGTTGGGGAGCGGCTATTTGACCCGCGTTTTCTACCGAGGAGCCCTCAATTTTTTTTTTTTTTTTTTTTACTTCATAGCCCTTCAATATCACTGAGGAGCCCTTTATTTTTTATAAAAATTCTAAATTATTCTTCCTTCCAGCAACCCCCCTAAGATTGCTATTTGACCCCTCCTCCCTTCGCGTTCGATCCGTGTTGCTCGCGCTCACCTCTCTCGCTCATGGCTCCCCGACAGCGGCTTCCCCACCAGGTAAGGTAAGTTTTCCTTCTCTCTCCTTCCCTCCCTTCCTCTCCCTCCCTCCATCCATCTGTTCCAAGATATATTTTTTTTTTTGCCAAGATCCGAAGATCCCTCCCTCCCCAGCGTCTAAGTGTGTCCGACGGCTACGCCACATGTTGACGGCTTCTTTTTTTTTTTTACTCCGTAGCCCCAAGATCCTCCCTCGCCAAGCCTTCCAGCTCTGTTCGGCCCTGGTTGGCCGAACAAAGGTTCTCTGTTCGACCGATCTGGACCGAACAAAGGAAAATCCGTTCGGCCCATATGGGTCGAACGGAACTAAATCCGTTTGGCCCAATTGGCCGAACGGATTTGATTCCGTTCGGCCCATTTGGGCCGAACGGAATCAAATAAATTTTCTATACAATTAAAATTATTATAATATAATATAATTAATATAGTATATAATAATAATAATAATTATAGTATATTATATTATAATTATAATATACTATACTATAATTATTATAATTATAATTATAATCAAGTATATTATAAAGTATAATTAACATAATCATATATTTATTATTAATATATTTTCAATAAAAATATATTATTTTGACATAATTATAAAATATAATTTTAATAAAGTATATAATAATAATAATAATAATAATCAAGTATATTATAAAGTATATTAGAATTTATAATATATTAGGGATGTTGCCGCCATATTAGGGATTAGTGTCATGGGTGCCTCAGTGTCCTTGTCTACAGATAGGATGAGTGATCGGGATGCTGAGGACCTACTAGTGCAGCTACTGGATGTATCACGGGATGACGCGCGTCAGGAGGTTATATCTGTCCGTGGTCAGTCTGTGAGGTTAGAGTGGCTGAAGAGTCATTTCCATAATGTATCAGATAGAGATAGCCGCCGTAGGATAGAGTGTGCGGCACGAGCGTATTTGCTTTTTTTGTTGGGGTGTACACTTTTTGTCGATAAGAGCGGGACGAGGGTGCCTATCGCTTATCTTGCTCTGCTACGTCATTTGGATAGAGTGAGCACATATGCCTAGGGTGCGGGTGCCTTGGCTCATTTATATCGGCAGTTGGGGATTGCGTCTAGGGGCATCCGTTAGACAGATCAGTGGATAAATAACGCTTCTCCATGCATGGATTTATGAGCATTTTTCCTTTCTCACTCCTCACCCAGCCCTAGACTATACTGATGCTAGGCCTCGCGTACACCGATGGACCGGCACTCCACCCCGTTCTACGATGGATCATTTGGTGATTCTATGCGAGTCATTGGACGTACTGAGGGCAGATGAGGTATGTACCCTACGACATCCATGCACTTGCGTGACCATGCACTTGTGTATTATATAATTTGTCATACATTATCAAATTTATTACGATTTAATATATTGCAGGTAGTTTAGGATCCCATCGTCTTATTCGGGATGATAGTCCATTCCTTGATATTGCATTCTTCAGTGGATGCCTGAAGTGCAAGGATGTCGTAGAACCCTATCATCCTGAAAGAGTTTTACGATAGTTCGACAGGATACAGACGATCCCCCGTGCGCCATTGGCCCCTGAGTGAGCTAGCAGAGGATCGACAGTAGCTTCGTACCGCATCCGGTACGTTTTCTATGAGCAGTTATGGGAGAGGTGGGAGGATCACCTGCTGAGCCCAGGGAGCAGGAGCCATCCGGTGACCCGACCCTCAGATTGTGTACCGTGATTTTTGGAGTGGTATTCTCAGATCACGCATCTGGATGTTCACCCTCCGGAGAGCCGATCCAGTATCTACTCCCGATCACGTCCCGATGATGCTGATGCTGACGTGCTAGGCCGGCGTATTGCAGATGCTCTTGGCCTTTGCACTGGCATACTTGATATGGATCGGGAGGAGGCTGCTGCATCACAGGGGATGCACATGTACGATGTCATATCGCAGATGGCACATGTGTTGCAGGGTCAGCATATCTCTACGGTGCAGCCTGTTCAGCCTGATGTTCTTGGCCCTAGTCATGTATCGCCACAGCAGTACAGGCGTCGACGATGGCGTGGTGGGGATCCCTGATGTACCTTATGTATTTTGTATCTTTTAGCACATAGTGCATTTTTTTGTAAAAGACATTGAAATTTGAATAAAAATTTTCTTCCTTTCGGCTCAATTTGAATGAAAATCTTTTGAATTAATATAAATATGTCATACATTATACAAAATTGATTGTTGCAATCAAAAGGACATCTACAACTCAATAGTCTCACTAATAATGACATCCAATGAGATTGTTCGTCTGAACAAGTGAATCCTAGATTCATATGAAGAAGCCCATCCGGAAGCATAGGGTAAATGATGTTTCTGCCAATTGCTTGCTATTGGGGGAACAGGATGACCCGGTAACAGAAACACCTACAAAATATATAAATTAGTAAACATAATGAATTATTAGTCACTTAAGTATGATTAAGAGTTGTTCAATTAAAACCTCAACAAAATGATTGCTATTAACGAATGCCACTGCAATATCTTTGCGGGATAAAGGATGAAGAGGCACCGATCGTAGAGGTAGGAATGTAAAACATTGTTAAAAGGAGAGGTGGTATAGGACAACGTTATAGCGGGACGCTATAACGTGCCCCATATCCGGCATAGTCATCCATCGGTCAAAAGATGGATCATTATCAAAAAATGATAATGCATGCTCAATCTCCTCAAACCTCCCATCGACAGCAAATAAAGCATGATAGTGCTCTGAATGACATTGCAACTCATTCAATAAATCCTTCATAATACGGAGCCAATCCTCCTCTCCAAATCCCAGCAAGTCAGCGATTGCTCTAAATCTGCAGTTGTTGTCAGCTTTAACATCCTTGATATGTTGGATGAACGGCCTCAACCCATCTGGAATTTGATCAATATAGATTTTTGGCTTATTATATGACTGGGTTCGCTGACGAGAAACCTGCAAACCAATAACGAATGAATTAGACGGTAACATAAACATTCTCTTTGTAATAACAAATGGAACGGATCCGAAAGTTGCCGGCATGTGCCAGCACGTACCGGCACGCGTCCGGCACGGGGTCCGAAAGTTGCCGGCACGCATCCGGCACATACCGGCATGGGGTCCGGAAGTTGCCGGCATGTGTTGGCACCAACCGGCACGCATCCGGCACGGGGTCCGAAAGATGCCGGCATGTGCCGGCACGTACCGGCACGGGTCCGGCACATACCAGCACGGGGTCCGGAAGTTGCCGGCATGTGCTGGCACGAACCGGCACGTGACCGGCATGGGTTCAGAAAGTTGCCGGCATGTGCCGGCACGTACTGGCACGCGTGCGGCACATATCGGCACGGTCCCCTTACTTAGTGAAAGAAATGCTTCTTACCTTCTTCATTGGCTGCCTCTTTGGCAATTGCGTCGCTGGTGGAGTGCCCGTACCAGGAGAATAACTATCTTGTCCTAAAAGAATCAACTCAAAGGCAGAAGGATCACGACGAGTAGATGTATCAACCTTCAATGAAGCACGGCCGCGACCAACTAAACGAGTGTTCTTTTGGCAGGTTCTTCAAGAGAAGTACTTTCTGGGCTAGCAATCTCTCTCAATTTTCTTAACTTCTGCAATTGCGAAGACCCATCTAACTGTTTGAATTTCCGAGCAATTATATCCAACTCTGGTTCACAGCTCAGCTAAATACTTTGCACATTTGAAGCCGGCATCATATCAAGTTTTCTCCAACGAGGATCTATGCAATCCAAGGGAATTGGCCGACCTTCCATCCTGAACCGTGCAATCTCGTGGCCGCATGGTAAACCATGTGTGCGCCGAATAGCACACCCATAAACTGAATCATCAATACCAACTGAATTGGCTCGGTTCGCTTGAGCGAGGATCTGATTTAATGCACTTATAGAAATGAAACCTCACAGTTCTTTGAATTCAACAGGCTTGAAGTCGTGTTGCACGACCATCAAACTCTTCTCAAATGAGGCTTTAATGTAACTATGCTGTAACTCAATTAAACTATGTATTTTTGTCCAAGATGATTCGAAATTCCCTTGGCTTGATCCAAGCTGTCTTTTAAGCCTTGCATGTGTACTTTCAGCCTTGGAAAAGTAACTAAAATTTAATAAAAGGAAGATAATAATTGCGTAGTTAAATTATAAATTTCTGAAATTTATCAATTCCTTGTGATACCTATTAGTTGTCAAATTCTCGTAGTGCCTACATGTCAGCTCCCCCTCCTCTTTGGAGCCACCGACAGCACACCTGCACACTTGTGGTAATCGGATAGAGTTTTACTAGTCTTTATGTAGCGCTCCATAAAGAACTAGAGAACCCCAACTAATTATCATAAGTGGCAGATACACACGAAAACACATCCTGTTAAAAACTTTTCATTTTCATCTCGATTATATACACAAATCACTCAATCAACACTAAGTATCAACCTGCTCAGATAATATTTTTTATGACATTCCTCAGGCAGTTTACAAGATCACATTCACAATCGACATCAAAATCATAAGTGCACACATCATGCTCATAATTTTCTCCAAAACATAAGTCTCATATTCATATCCAAAAAGGTCTAAAACATCATTACATCTCACTGTACACATACACATATACAATATACAAATATCAAACCACACTCTCTCAATATACAAGGCTAGCATCTATACACCCTTGCATCCAAGCAAGCTTCACCAGCTAAGGGTTCTGTCCTGCTTATCTTGTGATCCTGGCAAAAATACTCACTGATCTGAAAGAACATTTAAATCATAGAGGGATGAGACCTAAGTCCCAGTGACTGGATAACCATCTAACTATGGAGAAATAGAGAACCATAACCTCTTATTTTCAATCGTATGCTGATACTATTTAGCTTGTACAACTCAAAGTACATTTTTAACATGATATCAGATAAAATAAAATGTAGCTTATTCTTCAAATAACATATTAGTACTGAAATACTCTATAATAACTTTTCACTGAAAGATAACTCATTAAGATAAAAAATCCATGCATTACAATATAAAAATATGCATTCTTTATCTACAACCCAGACTTCTTTATTAAATTCTCCCGGAATCTGCTTGCCACTGGCATCTCAAGTAAACTCTCCCTCTCGGGATAACTACTTGGCCCACTGGCCCTTTTTATATCACAACATATGCTTTTAAATCTCATGATGCTGGGCTGTGTGTGTAATACCTCTGAGGTACCACCCTACAGTCGCCCTCCATAGGTGTACTCTCATCGGGTGCGTGACTAGCAACAGGATCCCCGCACAAATAGCACCCCTTACCCGTGCGGTTCACCCGGCAAAGTATTTTGTTCCTTAACCCTGGAACCTCGGGTTTTCTCTCTGCCCCTACGGGCTATATATAGTAATCAGCTCCACTGAGCTATGATTCATGCCCCCACGGGCTGCTCACAACCAGCCCCACTGGTCTGGTTAAGCGTGCACTCACCCCTGATTCTGGGGTTCATCGTACGATCTGTTCGCAAGGAGGTGCCGGCTCGATAGTAGTGTGCAATGCTCATGCTACAGTACAGTCTAAAGGGTGATCAGCCCCATAGCTGCCTGATGCTCAGTATGATACATACATCATTTGTAAAGCTTTATCATGCAAATATGCCATGTATACATTAAAAATCCCTCATCGAAACTCATGCTTATGTGTTTATGCTCAAAACTCATGCTCGAAACTCATGCTTATTTCTTTATGCTTCAAACTCATGCTCAAAACTCATTTATCAGAATATCATATACTAGGTTCTCATTTCTCATATTTAAAACATACATAATACTCTGCTAAACATAACATACCATAACTAGGTATTAATCTCATTATACTAGCTCAAATTAACTTCTCATTGCTAGATGAGAAACCCACTCACCTTAGTAGGTTACTCCTCGACTGGTACTCAACTCCGGTATTCCGGCTTCCTGGAATAACCCTCTTGACCTACGTCAACATACAGATACGATAGCTATTAGGATTACCTCCACACGAGATTTTCCCACGAACCATGCATGCATACATGATCTATCCTCTAATATCTCATTATTTTCTTCCACCCTTTCTCTACTCAAGATTTCTTCTACTATTACCTCAAAATACAATAATCTAAGAAAATCTAAAGTCATGCAAGATCTAGGGAAGCTATAGCTTACCTGGAGTCGAGTACAAACCCCAAGCTTCCCTTTCCCTTTCTTTCTCTTCTTCTTCTTCTCTTCCTCTCTTTTCTCCTCTTCTTTCTTCTTTCTTTCTTTCTTTCTTTTCTCTGGCTGAACCCACATTTTTCCCCTTTTCTCTAGTGACTTGGGGACCAAGTCATGGGAAACTTAAGGGTTAAGGCATGCCAAATTCTCTTTTGCCCTCAAACACTCTTAACGCACGCTTTTTAGAAAACACGTGGCTCACTTATAACCATGATATTTTGCCCTTAGATTTTCTTTCCCAAGTTGCCCTTAACACAATTAGCAATTGACATCGGAGCCTTTTCCCATTTTGCCCTGACATAGCATTTTTTTAATCGATTTATAGCCTAGATTATCATTTTTCACTTAAATCGATACTTTTATGTAACATTTCCAAGAAATACTTTACCATCTTGAAGAACTCGATTTTAGAAATCCAACGGTTCAAACGACATCCAAATCGGACTTGAAACGGAATAAATATGAAATTCTCAAGATTTAACTCAGAAAAACCTGCCGTCTTGGAGTCGGCTCCAACAGATTTGGAGTCGGCTCTAGCAGAAATAGGTGTGGCTCCAGAAAAGTAGGTGTCGACTCCAGAAAAGTAGGTGTCGCTCCAACACTGCAGTAGAAATGTTAACCTTCTGTTTCTCTGCATGTGTCGACTCCACCTGCAGGTGTCGACTCCAAAGCGTGCCGAAAGTTTAAAACCGTGCCAGAGTCGACTCCACTCCAAATAGTGTCGACTCCAACCACTAAAAACATCATTTCAGGATAAAACTCAAACTAAACTTGATTTTTCTTGTGATTTAAACCCATTAAAACTTAAGTCTCTCAATTTCTTAAATCAAACTCATTAACATTCAGAAATATACTCATTTACTCCAAAATTTCTTCTCTTTACATTTATCAAAAGGCCAACACACCCACATTTCACTGAAACTTTCTGACTTTATTTCAAATGAAAATGCCATAAATTACAAGGTTTTCAGGATGTTACACTACATGTGTCCGTCCATGCTGCAACAAATCTTTCCTTGTACTTGCTTAGCCAAGTTTCTGACACATACCGTAAAGCATCTGAGTAGGTACTAAACTCTCTCTAGAGTTTTGTCCAGTGATCATTAAACTCATCTTCTATGATGGACAACACAAGTAAATTCCAAGTCATTATAAACTTATCCCATTTCTCCTTTGTTTCAAATAACCTTTTGCACTGAGCCAAAACATTCCTACTAATATGCCATCTACATAGCAAATGTGTTGCCGTAGGAAATACCCTCTGAATTGCATTCAATAGAGCCAAGTTCTATCTGTGACTATCACCTCAGGCAGAGCATCATCGCCCATGACACTGCGCAATCTCTCTAATGCCCATGTATAGTTATCTTCTCGCTCAGAGTCCATATACACAAAAGCAATAGAAAATGTCAGGTCGGTTGATGTCACCCCGATAATCTCTAAGAGAGGAAGACGATATCTATTCGTCTTGTAAGTGCAATCCATTATCAACACACGAGGAAATCACGTAACAAGTCTATAGCCAGGGTGTGCCCAAAACAAGTCATGCATAGCATCAGACTTGATACAAGTCCTATGCCACTCAATGTAATTACACTCAGATAATTTACCAAGAAGATGTTGCATCTGAGATCTCCCAACAATCTCTACAGCCTTGCACTTCTGCCTTGCATTGTAGATTGTCTTAATTGTCGTAACATGGAGGGCATCCCTTTGCTTCAAAGTAGATAAAATGTCCTTAGGCCGAACCAAACTCTTGGACATCTCCACTAGCATTGTAGTCTCCTGCTTAGATAATCGTCCCGCATATGAGTGCCCCTCGAGATGCTTTGCAGCTGGATGATTGTGCACACCGCAAATAACCGTTAACATCGAATCATCTGCAGTGTCCAATTTCTTCCCTCTTAAGGCAAAAGGACATCCACACTTCTTAGTGCCACTGGCCCTGGTCTTTGATCCCTTTTCCTTGAAGTGTTTACTTTTGCAAGTACCTCCTCTCGCAAGAAAAAATAATCTTAGTTTCTTAACATTGTTGTCCGAATTGGATTTTTTGATAATAACAACAAATCCATTCCTCTTTTCGACTTCCCGACACCAATTACACATTTCTTCTCTACTTTTGAATATCTATAAAATAAATAGTTTTATGTTGGTAGACAATTTTAAATATTGCTCAGTCAAATAATACGAAAATAAATGCAATTAAATTTTACCTCGTAAGTTGTAAATTCATTTGTGTAATCCATCACATAATCGGAGCCAATCACGCTGCATTCGACGAAGCATCGTCCTGCACGATTAAATAATAATTTTAAACCTAATCATAATTAATTAAAAAAAAATAAAGAATAAACATTCTGTTCGGCCACACAGGGCCGAACAGAAGCAATCTTTTTCCGAACAGAAGTAATATGTTTGGCCTACCAGGGCCGAGCATATTAAAGTTGTTCGGCCCTGTGTGGCCGAACAGAGCTAACCTGTTCAGTCCTGTGTGGCCGAACAGAGCTAACCTGTTCGGCCACACAGGGCCAAACAACGCACGAACCGTGAAATTTTTTTTTGATGGCGGATCGCAGGCACTAACCTTTGCGACCGTAGCACCTTCATAAATTATTAATTGCTTGTCCATTGCTTGATTTCAACCTTATATGTTTCAATCGACAATCCAACGAAGATCCGGAGTGAGGGAGGGGGACGAAGGTAGCAGGAGCTTTTGGGGGCTGTTTGGGGGGGGGCTCCTGAGGGGGGGGGGGGGGGGCTATTTAGTAGATAGGGTTATTTTGGTCAAAATATTTTAGGGGTAAAATGGCCATTTTTTGGCTTTGGCGTGGGGGGCTCCTCAGTACTATTAGCGGTCCAAATAGAAGCTCCCCTGAAGTTGATGGTTTGTCTTCATTCCCTTCGTAATGAACCCTCTATTTTTTTTCGTATTTACGTGCATTATACCAAAAAGAAGAATGAGGTTAGAGTTCACAAAGTTTTAGTCAAATTATCTTGCCTTTGAAAGATAAACCATAAAAGCCATGAGGCACTTTAGAATTGCACTTTTTTTTTTTGTTACAAGCGGGCGATCACACCTGTCTGCGCGAGTCAAGCCCGAGATGTCAGAATACATAATTTGCTATAAAATAATGGACAGGGGTCACCAAAGTGCCAATCCCACTGACCAGGATAGCGGGCAACAGTAGAGGCGATCCAGTCGGCAGCAACATTGGCTTCCCTATAAACATGACGAACCAATGTCGCATGGTGATCTGGAGAAAGCCCAAATATCACATATAAGGGGGTTGATGGGGGAGTCAAGGTCAGCATCCCGACGGATCCAACGGATCACCGTAAGCGAGTCTCCCTCGATAACCAATCGTGGAGAGCCCAACTTGCGAACTGCATAAGTAATTCTAGCCCATGCAGCCTGGAGCTCCGCCATAGGGACTGAGATGTCAATGGAGCTGTGACCACCAGCCGCAAGCATCACTCCATCCGGCCCTCTAATAATAAACCCAGATCCAGCCACGCGATCCGAAACAGAACCGTCAAAATTCACTTTGACATAACCCGGGGTGGGGGCTCCCAAGAGATGAAAATCGTAGAATGGTGCGCTCGCACCTTATTTAAACTAAGAAATGAATTAAATGTAAAATTTTGAAAAAATTTCTAAATAAAGCCAACTCTATTAGCATCATTATGTAGTAACTTGGTAGGGCCAATTGATCCTATGAGCTATAATGACCGCATTTGAGTTTGGCCTCGATAAATTGTCCATCCTAGATGACCTTTCTAGTGATCTTCCTAGACGGCCTCTCTTCCACGGACGACCTCTCAGCGGCTCTGTACTCCTAGGCAGTCTCTCAAATTGGCCCCAACTTCACCTTTCAACACAGCACCGGCACCATTACCAGGGAAGATGGACAGGCGGCAGCCTTCCGCATCTTGGGCGACAAGACTTACTCTTCAAGACCAGACTTAGAGGCAATACCCAGTTCTAGTTGTCAGCTCATGAGAAGCTACCAGAAAGTGCCTCACTACCCATGACAAGACCCTCAGGTACAATAACGTCATAATGGGCTTCCCTCCTTACGGACCTTATTGATGCCAAATTTACAGGCTCTTGACCCAGGAGCTTCTCTCTCACACTCGGCTAGACTCCTCACGTTCGGAGCACGGAGGACGACCATCCTATTGCCGATATGGATGTCGTCGGCATATAGATCCGAGGTAGGACAATCCTGTTGCCCCTATTTTGGATCAATAAGGCTGATATCCTCTGTCCTCGGTGAATGACCGCCGGCTCCAGTGGCCCAGCTCCTTCACGGCGCCCGGTCCTCTCCGACTCCCATGCAGACTCTAGTCGGCGGCCACATCCATGCGTGGAGTCCTCAGCATCGTGCCAAATCCGAGCTTCCATTGCCTTAAACTCCCAGAGCATGCCAAATCCATCCCGGTTGCCCCCGACTATGGAGCCGTCTTGGCTCTCCACTTCAGACCCATCCGACCTCGGCTCTCGTCCATGATCAAACCTCCGTGTCGGTTGATCCTGGCTCTCTAACTCTCCACCCCCGATCTCCTCTACGGCTTTGAACGTCCTAGACGACCACCTCCAACCATAGCACCGACGACTATCCCGGACTCAGCACCAGCCTGACTTCGGCTCCCGAATGTCTCCCGACAGCTTCGTCCCAACTCCACAGACACCCCCGGACTCTATATTCTCGTCCCCGACTCCTTTAGCTATGCATGCATTCTACGTAGCCATGCATGTGCTCCGATCGAGGCTACCTTCTCTGCATGAGACCATACATGTTCCCATGGCCTTTGGTTCCGCCCCAGCAGCCAGCTCCCGCAAAGCTCCATCTCGACTCCGCCTTCAACTCTAAACAGCCAACTCTGGGTCTTCTCCTGACTCCGGATCCACCTCCGGACTCCATGCATCTTTGCCCCCAAAGTTGCTTGTCACAGCTCCTCCCACGGCTTCGGGTTCCTTAATTCTCGACAGCTATCGGCTCCTAGCTGTTCCACTCTTGGCCACCTCTGGAACCCAACAACCTAGCTCCGAAACATTCATGGCAACATGGCAAGCAGGTGTAGGAGGCGGCGAGGCTTACGTGCATAGGAATATGCATTCGTGGGACCCATATACTTGGCTCCACATTGTTCGTACATGCATAGGGAAAGTACAGGATAATTAGGTGGCCACCATCTCTGATGGGACATCGCATGTAGCTCTGACATATCACTAAAAAGCAAGCCTCACTATTGTTTCCATCATCTTAAATGCTCAGACAAGTGGTAGCATCTCAAATCTTACATACATCAGCCCTGACATTCATCCATAAAAGTCATCATTCATCATGAGGCCTCAACCACTCAGACCAGATGAGCCTCAAAAGTCATGGTCTATCATGAGACTTCACATGACTCGTTCCATCACTAGATGACAAGTCTCCAAGTTTCCCAAGCAAGCCACCTAAAGTTCAAAGATGAATAAATTAGATAAGAGGGACCCCTGTTAGAAAAAGTTTAAATAATAATTAAAAAAAGAAAGCTTGCGAGCGTTTCGGCCATTCGCGGGCTTCTTTGACGCTTTGCGCCAACATTCACCAACGTCCAGAAATGGCCCAAACAATTTATTTTGTAAGCCGTTTCTGATATGATTTGGGGCTAACGGCTATTAGGCCTTTAAGGCCATTATGGCCCGAGCCATTGGAGCTTTTATGGGCTGAGCCTATAAATAGGCTCAATGATTCAATATAGAGGGGAATGGTTTTGAGTAGCCTATAAGTTTTTGGATCTCATTTTATTTTTATTTTCTATTGATCTTTGGGCATCTGAAGGTAATCTTTGGGTTTGCACCTCCTATTGGGTTTGCACCTCCTATTGAAAAATAATTTTTGATCTTACAAAAAACCTTTCCTAGAAATTGCTAAAATATATTATAAAATTTTAAATGCAAAATAAAGTAAAAACCAAACAGAATATATGGATCAAACAGGATCGAGGCGTGCTAGACACTGTCCTAAGGATCAGATTTTTGCCCCTTTGTGCAGGTTGTTGGTGATCTGTCCCTAAGAGACAACGATCCGGCTCGATCCGATCCTCCTACTATGAGCACTCGTGTGGAGGTGGTGCAAACCCAAAGATTATCTTCAGATGCCTAAGAAAAGATCAATAGAAAATAAAAATAAAATGAGATCCAAAAACTTATAGGCTACTCAAAACCATTCCCCTCCATCTTGAATCCTTGAGCCTATTTATAGGCTCGGCCCATAAAAGCTCCAACGGCTTGGCCCATAATGGCCTTAAAGGCCTAATAGTCGTTAGTCCCAAATCATGTCAGAAACGGCTTACAAAATAAATTTTTTGGGCCGTTTCTGGACGTTGGTGCCTTCCAAGTTCACGCAAAGCGTCAAAGAAGCCAGTGAATGGCCGAAATGGCCGAAACGCTCGCAGGCTTTCTTTTTATTATTATTATTTAAACTTTTTCTAACAATCTCCAACAATCCCCTTTTGTCTAGCAACGAACAACATAACAAGGAGATATTAAATATTGACCACTATATCAGAAAAACACTTATCTTGAATAGAAAACTTTTACATTTATGTAAGAATGCAAATATATATGCTAGTAACTGCAAGTAAAATAATAAAATGATATAAAAATACATCTATATACAAGCACGCATATATTATGTGCACAAGTACAAGCATGTGTGTACACACATGTAATCCATATATATACACGTGTATATCATTTGGACCTAAAATACAACTTAGCTATGGATGTTATATGCACATTATCGTATTATAGTCCGACTTAGTTTCTTGGTAGGTTTGATGCATCCATAAGAATACCCTACATCATACAAAGGACAATTGATGTAGTGTACATATACCTACATAATGTGCTGATCAGCGGTAGTGTAGCATGATAACCATGGTTTAGAGTTCAGCTGAAGCTCAGAAAACTATCATCAAAATGGTAATTAAAATATAGCTACTTATGGAGTTAATATAATACAAACATACCATTATTAACAAGAAAGGTTTTGAGAAAGGCACAAACTAAAGATGGAAGGAATTAGTGGTGCATCTATACACTGTTGCATGATTAGTTCCGAAGAGTTTGTTTCCTTCCTCATGAAAGTGAACAATTTGCTTCATTTTGGATAGCCTGGCATGCAAACAAAGTCTGATGTATCTCAGATACAAAACATCAAAAGCTTTCCCGGAGTTCTGGATGTGATACATTGAATGGACAACATACCAATACTCTGTGTTCCCCATTATTACTATAAGATGCTTCTAAATTCAGAAGGCCATGAACGTTCATATTGGAGAAAATATGATATAAGCAAGAAACTAATAACATTCCAAGTAAATTTACTATCATCAGTCTTGGTAATATATTTGTGGAGTGACCCTCCTAGTCAAGCAGTATGTATAACATCAGGAAAGAAATGGAATAAACATTAAGTCAAATAAAAAATTAGACAAAATTATTTGGCGCCAAGACGTAGACAAAATTTGCTGTCAACATTATATTAGCAAGCAATATTTCAAGAGATAATTATGGAAGATCGACAAAATTTGCTGTCAACATTATATTAGCAAGCAGTATTTCAAAAGATAATTATGGATGGTCATAATTTAGCATAGCAATATTTGCACCAATAATACACAAGCATTTCAGGATGGCATGAAAACTTTATATGTTGAGCAAACTCATGCAAAAACTGAATAAGAAGATGGAATGAAAATCTAGCATTGGGCAAATACTTATTGCTTACCTACTATTGTGAATCTTTTATATTACCAAATGGTAAAGAATGGATGAACTTCTGTGACAAGGTATGTCATATAAATGCTCTATTTTGAGTCTCTTGAAATCTATTGCCATGAGATTTAATAAAAGTTTTTATAATTTACTAAATAATCTCATGACAGTTGGAATATCCAACTTTTTGTTTATCTTGTATTTGGATATTCAATTCTAATATATCTTTGTTTCATTCTCTTATTTAAGGTCTAGTAAAAAAAATTTCTCTTTAGAATTTGCTGAGAAGAATTTGGCAGATAAATTAACCAAGGGATTATCTAGGAGTGGAGTCCTAGATTCATCGAGGGGGATGTGGCTTAAGCCCATTATTTGGTCACCAGCAGTGGATGCCCAACCTCTGTAATTGAAGATCCCATGAATGAGGTTCAATGTGGTAGAAACGAAGCCGATTGAGTGATCGTGTTAGAGCACAAATTTTTAAAAAAATTTTCATCCCATCTCTATGATGAGTGCTCTTATAAAGTGATAAAGTAAATTTGTGTAAGGTTGAGTCATACTCTTAATGGATCCAAGGTAGGTTATCTGCAGGGTATTGTCACAAATACCCTTGAAGGATTCACCTATATGAGAATCATCATATTAGGCCTTGACTAAAGGTTTGGACTAACCTTAAAGAATTCTCATGAAAAATCAAGGTACTAAGCGCAAGGCCTTTAATATGCGCTGACCGCGTAAACCCAATTGATCCATACTGTGTGTGTGATTAGTAGAAGCCTGAGTCAAAGGACCTAGTTCAAGGTCTAATCTATTATGGTTCCTTCAGGTGTATACAATCAATACTAAGTGAGGTTCAAGTCCACAGGACATCTCACCTATTGCGCAGTATAAGATGCCCTAAAATTTTTGTTATATTTATTTTATTTTATTTTAAAAAAACTTTTGTGGGGGATTATTAGAAAAAGTTATAAAAAAAGAAAAGGGAACGCTCGCGAGCATTTCTTGCGGACGTTCACCGAACCGGACATGAATGTTGGAAGGCCAACGTTTAGAAACGGCCCAAACAAATCATTTTGTGAGCTGTTTCTGACGTGATTTGGGGCTAACGGCTATCAGGCCTTTAAGGCCATTATGGGCCGAGCCGTTGGAGCTTTTATGGGTCGAGCCTATAAATAGGCCCAAGGATTCAAGATGAAAAGAATGATTTGGAGTAGCCATGTAAGTTTTTGATCTCATTTTATTTCTATATTTTATTAATCTTTTCTTGGGCATATGAAGGTAATCATTGGGTTTGCACCTCCACACGATCGTGCTCATAGTAGGAGGATCGGATTGAACCGGATCATTGTACCTTGGGGACAGATCGCCAATAACCTGCATGAAGGGGCAAAAATCTTATCCTTAGGGCAGTGTCTAACACGCCTCGGTCCTGTTTGATCCATATCTTATTTTTATTTTTTACTTTATTTTGCATTTAAAATTCTATAATATATTTCTAGCAATTTTTAGGAAAGGATTTTTTGGCAAGATCAAAAATACTTTCCAACACCCCCGACGGGGTAACAACACACAACACTCCTAAACACTCAATTTTGCTTACAGAGAGCTCTTCTCTAAGGCTTTCTCTCTTTCGAGCTTTCGCTCATGGCTGTTGCCCATAGCACTGACTTGAGCGTTAAAGGGTCCCCACCGGAATCTTCAACCCCGAGACATTTTGCAGGCTTCCAAGCGTGAGAAGCTCGCCGAAATATCCTTGGCTCGCTGGAGAAGACGATCGGACGCTCGTGAATGCTCGAGGAGGGTGATTAGGCGACAACATAACCTATATTAGAACACTATCAAAAGTAATTATTTGATGGTTTCTCAATGGAGCTAGATGTTTTCTCTTTTGATGCTTTAATGTTCATAAACCACATTTAAGGAAAGATTTTGATTTCATTTATCTCATTGACCTGATTGCTCCCGTTAGATCATCAAGAAAAGTTGACTTCGCAACATGTAAGCTTATTAGGAATGACATATTTTTGGTTGATTATCTCTGCATATTTTTCAATTATGAAGGTATAATTTGATCATTTCATAAATCTATTTGAAGAGCAATAATTTAACTAAAGCATAAGGTTTTCTTATAGCTAGCATTAAGAAATCACCTTCTTTTGGGTAAGGTATTGGTAAGCAAGTAATGACTGATAAGTAATGATTGTTTTCTCTGCGGTGCTCTTTTGAAAATCATTGGTTAGTTGCTTTCAAGATGCCCTTTTGCAAAGAATGCCTGGCATCCTATAATAGAAATTCTTATTTGAACCAACATTAGATGAAAATGGGATCAATTAGTGAGTGCAGTTTACCATCAATTCTGACTAAAAGAAATTCAAGAGCATTTCCTCAAAAGAGATTTATCTATATTTCTGTTCATTTTAAAAGCCTCCTCACATTTTAGGAATGGACTCATCTTTACGGTTTTTTTTTTTTTTTGGGGTACATCTGGGCTATCATACAACACGGGTACGAGTCAGCCTTTGAACATCAGGACAAAAGGACAAGGATCATCCAATCTCCACCTCCAAAACCCGAGTGGTGAGCCACTGACGATGCCACCCAATCGGCTGCCGAATTGGCTTCCCGATAAGTATGGCGAATCTGGACTTCATGGGCCTCCCTCAGAATAGTCCAGATATCCTGTAAGATCGGAATGGTAGGATCAAGGGAGCCATGATCCCTCCGTAGCCACCGAATAACAGTCATAGAGTCACCCTCAATAATGAGGTTGTGAGCATGAAGAGACCGAACTGCATATGAGATGCCATCCCAAGCAGCTTAGAGCTCAGTCATTGAGACAGAGGAGTCTAGACTACCAAGCCCTCCAGCCGCCAATAAATCACCCTCCGACCCACGGATGACAAAGGCTGATCCAGCTAATCTCCCGTGGACACTATCATCAAAGTTGATTTTGACATACCCTAGAGGGGGGCTCCCAACATATGAAAACTATGTACCGGTTCGCTGCTGAAAGGGAACCCCAGAGGCCAGAAGAGTCAAAACCACCTGAATGGGAGCCACGGGCACAATCCGTCGCCAGGGATCTAATTTTCCTTATGGTCCTATGTAAAGGTGAACTGTCATTTGTGAAAATAATCTGGTTCCTAGACAACCAGAACTGATAAGCCGTAGAAGCCCATAGGGCACATTTGTGCTGAGAAGCCTTCCGGAGGTCATCTAAGAAGAGGGAACACAGAGAGTCCGAATGATCCATTCTACAATAATAGCCAACTAACTATCAGATCCGTTCCACTCTAGGACAAGAGAAGATGGCCAACTAACTGTCAGATCCGTTCCACTCTAGGACAAGAGAAGATGGCGTGAACAGTAGACTCCTCCTCCAAACCACATGGCGGACAAGTAGGCTGGATAGGCAAGCCCCTCCTCACTAGCAAAGCACAAGTGGGAAGGCATTCCCACAAAAGCTTCCATATAAAGAGCTGAACCCTGGGGAGGATGGAAAGCTTCCAGATCCACGCAGCATTCACCAGCCCCAGAGACTAAGGCCTAAAGATCTTTACAAGATCCTTCGTGGGAGCCTTAGGAAGACAAGATCTCGCCAAAGTCTACAATCCGAAGAAATACCCAAGGTAAGCGGAATAGCCATAATCCAACTAGCAAGCTCCTCTCCAAAGTATCGGACACCATCGGACCATGCCAAGAGGAAGCATCAGCAGAGAGCAGCTCCTTTACTCTCATACTAGTAGGGACATCAATACTATAGAAGGAGGGCCAACGAGATAGTGGTATGTCAGAGATCCAGGTATCCTGAAGAACCTCAATGGAAGAGCCATCTTCAATCATCCACGAAGTGTTTTCCATAATGGAGCTACCATACCGACAAACATTCTTCCAGAAAAAAGAATGCCGACAAGAGGACTGTACATGCGAGGAGGAAGTCCAATCACCATATCTCGCTCGCATAAAAGAACTCCATAGACTATGCGGCATGCTTGGCCAAAAGAGCCTCCATTCTGACTATCAAAGACTGAATCCCAAGACCGCCCTCCTGGATCGGCATACAAACCCTCTCCCAAGACATAAGGTGAATACCATGCCCATCCTACATTGAGGCCCAGAGAAAGTTCCTAAAGCATCTCTCAATTCTTCTGAGACAAGAAATCAGGATGGCAGCATTGGAAAGAAGATATATCGGAAGGGAGGAGAGAACCGCTCGGATTATAGTGACCCTTGCCATCATAGATAAATCCGTAACCTACCACCCCTCAATACGCTGATGGACCCTCAGCTCAAGATCGTAATAGTCAGCACAGCGGGGATATCTACCTGTCACAGGAACCTCCAGGTACTGAAAGTGATCAGTCTGAGACGAGATGCCCAGCATGAGGACAATAGCTTCCTTGGTAGCTTCTAGCTCTAGAGGTCTTCGGACTAAAGCTAATAGAA
Source organism: Calamus simplicifolius (assembly GCA_900491605.1). Classification (NCBI taxonomy): domain Eukaryota; kingdom Viridiplantae; phylum Streptophyta; class Magnoliopsida; order Arecales; family Arecaceae; genus Calamus; species Calamus simplicifolius. Next base: position 168,503 of record UESW01004232.1, on the reverse strand, counting down.
GACTTGGATTCATTGACCTTCTGATCCGAGGCCTGACAATACCGCTGAATGATGTCAGCAAAGGCTGAATGATGTCAGCAAAGGAAGAAGCATTGGTTGAGGTAGCCCTTCCCAACAAGATACAATCATCGGCAAAGAATAGATGAGAGATCACAGGACCCGAAGGGCAGGTCGTAAAAGGGACAATACGACGATCAGCCTGAGCCTGATAGAGTGCACAAGAAAGATCATCAGCCGCCAAAATAAACAACAGGAGGATAAAGGGAAACCCTGACGCAGCCCTACTGAAGAGTGAAAAATACAGTCAGGCTTCCATTAATGATCAGCGAGAAAGAAGGCCTCTGAATGCAAGCCATAATCCAATCAATAAACTGATCATCAAACCCAAACTCCTACAGGGAGTGGTAGAGGAAAGTCCAACTAAGTCTATCATAGGCTCTCTCCATATCCAGCTTGACAGCCATAAGGGACCGCCTTGCCGGAGCTCTCTAAAGATCATACATAAACTCTTGAGCAATGAGGACATTATCAGAAATACTGCGCCCTCTGATAAATGCCCCTATTCCACTGCTATAATGCAAGGCATCACCAGGCGAAGGCAGTCAGCAAGCAGACGAGCACAAACCTTATACAAAGTAGTGCAAAGGCTGATAGGCCTATAATGCTGTGGTAGAGTAGCATCATTACATTTGGGCACAAGGGTAATAAGAGTCCGATTCCACTCCACAGGGATGTCCTTGGCTTGAAAAATAAGAAGTATGGATCACCTCTTGACCAACAATGTCCCAATAATGGCGATAGAAGAACGGAGGAAAACCATCTGGCCCCGGGCCTTATCCTGCCCAAGCTCCCACAGATAAGCTTTTCATTCTTTTTTGAGTCTACCTCATAGAATCTTTTTTTTACTACAATCTCTTCTTTTATAAGATGAATCGATGAGGTTAGTGCGAGACTACTGTATGTATCATTTTTTTTCCATCATCTCCTCCTTTTTATAATTTTATAATTTTATATATTTGTATTTCATTAATAAATTAATAAAAAAATTTGATGCTTCTCCGTCTTTCGTCACAAAAAAGATATATATATATATATATATATATTTACATGTGATTTCTTTAGTCCACTCCACCTTCCCTTGGTGGGCCACCTTGCGCGCCTAAGCACAAATCTGTTATTGAAGTTGATTTTTCATGCTTGCAAGAATATATTAGTATACATAAATATATATGTATGTATATTAAAAAAATATATGTGGTGTGTGCGAAGATTATATTAAAAAAAAATAACTCAAAATAAAATAAGTTAAGAATTAGGCCTGGGAGGCGGTTTACACCACTGCCTTAAAGGAGAACTGGTCCTCCTTCTCGTGCGAAGAAAATAGAACCACAACACTCCTCCAAGGTACAACCCGGAACCATATTCCTACATCCGTTGGTGGCACGATCTCAACGGACGCGATCAGTGATCTTCAACGCATCTTCACATATATATATATATATAATTGTTGTTGTTCTTCCTTTTTTTTTCTCATATACTATGAAAGGCTGGGTGGTGCCCCTATTTATAATCTTTTTTTTTTCTTTAAAATGATGGTTTTAAAAACGGTAGGACGTTTTGGGTTTGTAAGAAACTGTTCAACGTTTTTTTTTAACAGTGGGGCGTTTTAGGATTTTAAAAGCCGAACGTTTGGAACGGTGGAAAACGGGCGCTGGTTTGTTTTTTTTTTTTTAACGTCGGCGTTTGGTTTTTCCAAACGGCGAGCGTTAACAATCCCCCATAAAAAAAATAAAACAAAGGAATAATAACCAAATAAATTAAATTCAATAAGCAATTTTAAAACTTTAAAATTTATTGTGCTTAGTGCAAGTACCTTCTAGGTTTGAACTTGCATTTAGTATAAAATACACACAGTATGAAGATGAGCTGATCATAATACGGGTTAGCGCTATCTAGGCCATGCGCTTGCCTTGATTTTCATGAGAGTTACTAGGGATTCGCCCTGGTCCCATAGTCGCGGCCTCACGACTACTCTCACTAAGGTAAATCCTCCAAGGGCATGTGCAACGGAATCATACCTCACTGAATTTATAGCCTTATCTATTAAGAGCTATGTTCAATAAGGTAGATCTTCCAAGGTACATGACCTCGCTGAATTTACAGCCTTGGATCTATTAAGAGCTATGCTCAACCTAACCGTCACAATAAAGCACCACACCATAGGGATGGGATGGAGATAGACTCCTAAAGCGGTGCTTCCAGATATCACCTCAAGATCGTTTCCCTTTGAACCTTAACCATGGGGTTGTCATGACGGTAGGGGTCCACTCTGGTGACTAATATATGGGCTTAAGCCCCATCCCTCTCGATGTCTCAAAAACCGCAGCCTTTGAAAGGCCTTTGGTTAAAAGATCTGCCAAATTATGTTTAGATCTTACAAACTGCAGTGATATTGATTCTTTCATTTTATTTCTTATAGATTTATACCTGATCAGGATATGATTATTCATCTTTTTATTTATTGTCTGTTGATTTAACAGATCAATCAGAGCTCTACAATCACAGTTTAAACAAATTCGAGAAATATTTGGTGAAAGAATATCTATATCATTTATTAAGTCTTTCAGCCATTGTGCTTCAGTGCAAGCAGTGTCAAGAGCTGTTAGCTCAGACTCTAGATACTTCTAGTGATTATAGTTTGTTTACATGAGCCCCAAGATACTGCAGCTCCTCCTAATAGGAAGAGATACCCAGTGGTGGACTTAACATCGAATTTATCTGTTACCCAATTAGCATCACTATACCCCTCAATTACTTCAGGATAACCAGAATACACTAGAGAATAATTTATGGTTCCCTTAAGATATATAAAAATTCTTTCTAGGGCTTTCCAATGTTCTTCACTAGGATTGCTAGTATACCTACTCAATCTGCCTACTGCATAAGCTATGTCTGAATGAGTTCTATTTGAGATATATAATAGGGATCCTATTCTTTGAGAATATCCTAATTGATTAATAAGTTCTCCTAAATTTTTAATTAAATGAGAGTTATGATCATAAGGGGTAGAAATAGGATTTAAATCATAATATTCAAACTTTTGAAGCATTTTTTTATTGAGTGTGACAGACTTATTGCTATTCCATTATCTACTCTGTTAAGTTTCATTCCTAGAATTACATCGGCTTCTCCTAGGTCTTTCATATTAAACTTATTTGATAAGTAGCTTTTAGTTTCTTGAATTAATTTTAATGATGTTCCTAGGAGTAATATATCATATACATATAAGCATAGCATATAAAATCAGTATCCTGTCTTTTATAGTATACACATTTATCATATTCATTTATTTTAAAGCTATTTTTCAAAATGATTTCATTAAACTTAATGTGCCACTGTCTAGGAGCTTATTTTAAACCATAAAGAGATTTGATTAATTTATATACATTATATTCTTGTCCTTTTATTTCAAATCCTTGAGGTTGATTTATGTAAATTTCTTCTTCCAATTCTCCATTTAAAAATATAATTTTTACGTCCATTTGATGAATTATTAATTTATGAATTGAGGCTAAGGCAATCTTTTTTCAATTCTTTTCCTTTTGCTTCTTCTTAAGGTTTCTAGTTCTGGTTCTATGGCTTTAGAGGACGATGTTTCAAATTCCAGGGGTCTAGAGATTTTAGTCTTGAATGGAATTATATCTTCAAAGAAGGAGGCATCTCTAGCTTCTAAGATTGTATTATCAGATATGTCATTAATCTCTGATTTTATTACTAAAAATCTGTAGGCATTGCTATTTTGGGCATAGCCTATAAATACAACATCTAAGGTTTTGGATCCTAGTTTTCTCTTTTTGGGTTCAGGAATATTAACCTTAGCTAGACACCCCACACTTTGAGAAAGTCTAGGTTAGGTCTTCTTCCTTTCCAAAGTTCATAGGGAGTCTTACCACTATCCTTAGTAGGTATTCTATTTAGGATGAAACAAGAAGATAGAAGAGCTTCCCCCCACAAGTTCTCAGGTAAGCCATAACTAATGAGCAAAGAATTTACCATATCATAAGGGTACGGTTCTTACGCTCAGCTACACCGTTGGACTGGAGAGTAAGGAGTAGTCAGTTGATGAATTATCCCATGTTCTTGATAGAATTGAGAAAATTCATTCGAGGTATACTCCCCTCCTCTATTAGATCTAAGAATTTTAATTTTCCTTTCTTGTTGATTTCTACCTCACTCTTATAAATTTTAAATTTATTGAAGGTTTCATTTTTAGATTTAATTAGATAACAATAACAATATCTAGAAAAATCATTTATGAAGGTTACTAGCACCTATTGCCACCACGAGTTGCAGTCTTAGTTGAGTCACAAAATCACTATGTATTAACTCCAAAATTGACGAATTTCTTTTCACTTATTTGAATGGCTTTCTTGGTTATTTAGATTCAGCACATATTTCACATTTAGACATATCTAGATTCGATTTAGGAATTAGTTTTAAATTCATCATGTGTTCGACCTTTCTTAGGTGCACATGACCCAACCTGGCATGCCATAGATTTTGATTAGACTTATTCACAAGATATGTTTGATTCTCAGCTTTATTAATAAAAGGATTTATTACATTCAATTTAAATAAGCCTTCACTTACATATCCTTTTCCTATGAAGGCATTATTCTTAGTATTACAACTTATTACAATTAAGAACAATTTTGTATCCTCTCTGAAAAATAAAATAATTTTGTTACAAAATTGTTTGAATAATTCAAACATTTTTTTCACAACAGAGAACAAGATATTTTGCTACAAGTGAAAAAAATTAAAATATATTAAATATGCAATGTAAATAAATTATAATTAATTTGCAATAGTTCTCCTTTAGATTGTTATTGAAGTTGATTTCTTCATGCTTGCAAAAATATATTAGTAAATAATAATATATATATATATATATATTATATATATAAATATATATATATATATATATATATATATACTAAAAAAATCTGTGGTGTGTGCGAGGCAGATTATATTCAAAAAAAATAACTCAAATAAAATAGTTAAGAATCAGACCTGGAAGGCGGTTTACACCGAATTGGTCCTTTCTCGTGTGAAAATAGAACCACAATACTCTTCCAAGGTATAACCCGCAAGATTCCTATATTCGTTGGTGGCAATCTCAACGACGATAATCTTCAAAGAAAATATATATATATAAAATTATTGTTGTTTTTTTTTTTTTTTTTTTTTTAATCATATACTATGAAAGGTTGGGTGGTGCCTCTATTATAATTTTTTTTCTTTAAAATTTAGTTTTTAAAACGGTAGGACATTTTGGGTTTGTAAGAAACGGTCGGACTTTTTTTTTATTTAACGGTGGGGCGTTTTAGGATTTTAAAAGCGAACGTTTGGAACGGTGGAAAAACGGGAGCTAGTTTGTTTTTTTTTTTTAAACGCAGGCGTTTGGTTTCCAAACGGCCGAGCGTTAACAAATCATGCCGTTAAGCTACACGCATTTGCTTCCTCGGCATGATGTCAACAAATATGTGAGAATTTTTTCAATAACAATGCTTGTACTCTTTTTTTTTGCTTTTCTTTTCAGACCTTTCTCCTACCACCAGTCGTCAGCGGTTTTGTAATTGTCCAAATGATTCTAATCTATTCCAAATCATGAAGAGAGTTTGACCTAAATTTGGAGACTACGTTCCACGATTAGTTCCACAGATGTACAAGGAGCAACTATTAGAATCTAGGACCCCGCAACTGGCTCAAAACATTTGGAAAAGGGACAGGAGTTTGAACTAATAAACAAGGGATCAACGTTTGCGACGGGACTGGTATAGCCCACTATTATTTCAAATGAGTGGAACAAAAGTTGAAACTTTAATACGGGATTCTAGATGCTCGATTGTGCTACTTTTTTTTCTTTAATCATAGCAACAACGACTAATGGCTGATCTCGGCGAGATTCAGCCCGTTTTCCACCGTTGAATAATGACAATTATTGCAGCCACTGTACGCTGGCATGGAAAATAAATAAGAAGTAACCGTTCATTTCCTTGACGCTTCTCGTTTCACAGGAGTTTTAATCTTATATCACAGCCGTTATTTTAGACCTTTGGGCGGTTTTCACACGCGTTCATCCAGAAGAAAAAGCATTGGCATCAGCCCTTGCGATGAGGCCCGGACCGGACATCATCCTGGCGTCAAGCTTGAATGACATTGGGATTGGATGAGAGAGACTTGCCGCGTCGCACGTGCCATCTAGTCGGCAGCGCCACGCGTACGCGTTACGCGTTCGGTCGGTGGATAACTGTTGCAACGGATGAGACCGCGTCCACGACTGAGTGGGGGTGGTGGGGCCACCCGTTGGGAGGTACCGTTGGCACACCGTGGCGTTTTTATGGATCCAACAGGGAAATTTCGGGTGTCAAATCCAGCGTCTAAACATGCTTCTCATCGTGACGCAGGCATTAGCCCTGTGGTCAAACATTAGCCTCCCTGCCAAATTAGACGTCACGGATAAGGGCCTTGAGCGACGAATGGCATCATTCTTAAGCTACTAGAATTTAGTTCTATACTTTTTCACCAGGAGATTAGTTATATAAACAAATAGATGAGTATTAATACCAATCATACCATTCTAGAAGGATAAAATAACATTTAAGTGGGGTGATGGGTTGGCTTGTTAAACGGAAAACTCCATCGCAAGGACCGACCCAAGGAGTTCTAAAATACTGGGATCTGTTAACTGTTATATTGATAGCAGAGAAATAAAGGAGCTGGAATTTATTTATATTTTATTTTCTAGTTTTCCTGGAAGAAAAATTGGAAATATTTCAAATATGCCGTATCCGGACCGGAACCCTGGCGGGCGGCTACAAAGGTAAGGTGTCGTTTATTTATTTATTAATATCAAAGTTCAAAGAGCCACGACTCTTAACTGGCAAGCTCATTTCTCTCGTGCGAGTCACATGAAACGCCGATCGGCGAGACCGAGACGGAGTCCAAGTTCCAACCGCAAGAAGAGGGAAGAGGGACCGTCGTTAGTTAGCACCCTGATGGCTCGCGGCTTGGCTTCGGAAGAGTTCTAACTTCTAAACCGCCAGCGCTCCCGACACGGCCTGGTGGTCCCTCCAAGGCAGCAACGTTTCGTCGTAGCCTCCCCCCCCAATTGCGAGCGCCAAGACGCTCGGGTGGATGCGGACGAAGGAATACACGGCTGAATTTCGCGTGGCGACCTTGGACTTCTTGCATTGACGGCGTCCGCGACACGGTCCAGCCGAGACCTCGTCAGTCAAAGAAATACAGGCAGCGGAAACGAAAGTCAGCCCACCTCTCTTGTCTCGTGTTTCTTTTTCCATTCGCTTTGTTCATCTTTTTGTCTCGACTTCACACTAGAACTCCCTAGAAGGAAAGGAAGAGGAGGAGGAGGAGGAGGAGGAGAGGAGGAAGAGATATTATGCGTCTAATTTCAAAGGTTTTTCCCCTTTCTGCTTACCACATCTTTGGTTGAATTATGATAATACTGATGCTCCATGATTCCCTTGCTTTGATATGAATTGAGGTATTTTGGTTGATAGCTTTTCTTCCTCTTTTTGGTTTTATTCTTTGCTATCGTTTTAAGCTCTTGAAACCGTCTCATTGCTGAAGAGTTCTCAATATTCAGTGTTGGTTTCCGGGTTCTTGGTGCTTTTCGCTCAGTTGAGTAGAAATTGGTGTATATGTGGATTGCCTAATTTGTATGGTTGTCATCGTTATTTAGATTAATTAATGAATAGGTGTTGCTGCTCATAATTCCGGTCGAGCTTTTACATGTTTTGGCTAATTAGTGAAGAAAAAGAGCGAGAAAGGAGCCCATTTCTCCTTTTATAAGGTACTATATAGAACCAAATGATTCAGTTGGTAAGCTTTCCCTGGTAGGATATTATTAGCTCAGTGCAATTTTCATTTGCTGGAATGATTTTATGACTATCTGCATCTTCTGGCAGAAAGCCCCAGCTATTTCCTCTTCTTTTTTGGTCCATGAACTGTCAGGAGCTTTCTAGTTTTTCCTCCTACTCCATTCTTTTCCATTATTAGCAGCTTGTGAAATTGGTGCTTTTGTTTAGATTGCTTTTTAGGCTCTTAGGGATTTCTTCAAATGGATTTGCTGGGCTTTTGATAATCCCCACTTCCCCTAGCGTAATCTCAAGTCCCCTTGATGAGTTTGTGCAGTGCTTTTCTCTGTTCCTTAATTATATGATGAAGGAATATCTGGCCATCTGTACTTTTACAGCACCTTAACTAATTCCATTGGGCTGTCGTTTTACCACTTATTGGAAAATCTGATGTGATTAATGTGTTAGTTTTTCCTGCCAATTTTGCTGCCACCCCTAGGTTTTATTCTTTTCTCTTTTTTTCAATTCATGGTTATTCATAACTTGCAGACTTAGATCGTTCTTTTTCAGGCAGTGGTTGGTACTCTTTTCTGCCAAACTTTAGAAACACCTGGACCTGATATTTTTTGTGCATTATGTTCTGTAACATGGGTTACATTTATCAATTTTAGCTCATGGCTTGAAAGGTTTTTTGGCTGTAATTATGGCTTGAAAATTTCTAAAAATCTTAGGTAGTTAGCTCTACTTTGTTTTGGGCTTTTTCATTAATACAAAGGCAAAAGGATCTTTTCCCAGTTCATATATGTTGACCACTCTGGCACATTTGATGATGCAGGGTAACAGATCACGATGGCTCATCAACGTATAGGTGGAAATTAGTGGTCTACCATCTCAATATTCTAGAACCATTCGAAGGGATGAAAGAACAGATGGCATACTTCCACAGATACTATTAGGCTTTTTTATTTGAATCACTGAGTGGTATATTTGGTTCTTTTTTCTAAAAAAAAAAAAAAAACTATGGCCGGCACCATCCCTGGAGTTCGCTTCGTAAGATGTCCGAATTGTCTTAAACTTCTTACAGAATTTGCTGATGTTCCAGTATACAAGTGTGGCGGATGTGGCACCATCCTTCGTGGTAAATACTTCTCATAAATTGGTTTTGGTACTAGGAGTTGCTCTTTTATTTCTTCAAATGTTTATTATGACAATTCTTTTTTATTTTTTTTAATGCAGCGAAAAATCGGATATCTACCGGACAAAATATGACTGCAGGATCAGTTGGGAACGCTTCACAAACTTACCAGATAGTGGCTTCTTGAGCCATGGATTGTCCTCTTCAGGGAAGGACATGATTTCTGGCTTTTCAGAATTGGGCAGTGAAAGGGAGAAAGCAGTGCCCATAAACATTCAGTCATCTTATCCAACTGATTTAAGCAATTCACATGAGAAGGGCGAATCATCAGAGCAAGAAAAGGATAGAATCGAAGAAAGAGGCCTTGGTCAGCATGACCCTCAATTGACTAATCATCTTGGTCCTGAAACAAATGACTCAAATATTAGAATGGAGAACACTTCGAAGCTTTGTCAACAAGGCCATGAAAGCTTGAAGTTGAGTGATAGAATGGAAGATTCCACTGACTCTATCGACCTTGATACTTTCTCAGAGGAGGAGGACACAGCTGGTGGAATGTATGACAAGGGGCATGGTCATATTTGAAATCAGCTAGCAGAAACTCTCAAGCTTATGATGCCAGTGTCTCCTCTGATGATGTCTGCAATGATCATGATCACAACAATCATACCATGTTACCTGACAGCACTTTTACACACAAAAAGGTTCTGGACTCTATTGATACTAAAGGGAAGGAAGGAGATGAAGATGGCTTTGGGGAGAGCAGGATGGCTACTGATACTGAAGCACAGTTTCAAGTTCAAGACTTTCCAGCAAAACCATCAAAGGAGATGCTTGACTCTACTGTCATGGATCAGTTTGATTCAAGTATGGATGAATTGCCTTCAAAGCATAAGATCTACGAACGCAAATGGGAAACTTCACTAGATTCTGAAGATTTCCACTCTGTGCAGAACACAATGGAACAAAAAAATGAAGGGTCTTTGAGATATCAAGGGATGCATTCTCCCATGAGGACTCATTCGACCATCCATACAGCAGCTCATCAGCCAAGCTCAAGTCTTTTGGACGTGATGGCATGAAGATATTGAAGAAGGTTGATGAATTGAGAGATGAACTCAGTGAATTATTTGATAAGGCAGCGGAAGGGAAGGGAAAGCCTGCTTTCAGAGGTAGCCGGCAGGAAAGCACCACTAAGTCCATTAATTCTAATTCAGTTCATCCTTCTAGAGTATATCAGCCAAGAACGCTTATTCCTCAGCAAAATAGGCCTTCTCAGATTCCTTTACCAGAACAGCCTCCCTGTTCCTGTTTGCGTTGCCATCATGAAGACTGCAAAATTTCTATACAGTTGCCAGCTCAAATCTGCTGTCACAATGGGCACTGCAGGGCTTGTGCCTATGATATACCTTGCCATTCTTCCAAGGCTGTCCGTCCACGCCTGCATATGGATTCTATTCGCCCATCATGTTCTAACAAGACTAAGGCACCTGATGTTGAGTCAGAGAAGTTGCATTGCAAGGAGAAAAGACCTTTGATGAGGCAGTATTGCCGGCCTGTCTTTGGGGGTGCACCTTTTGTGATCTGCTACAGTTGCCTGAGTTTACTTAAGCTGCCAGTGGATTTCTCCGCATCGAGGAAAAGATTGCATAAGCTGCAGTGTGGCGCTTGTTCTGAAGTTCTTCTGTTCACATATAGAGCAAGAACTTATGCTGTTCCTCACACACCTACTGAGGTACGACATCCACCAAGTGAGGTTGACAATGGTGCAGAAACTTCTACTGTAAATGAGATTCCTGCTTCTCATTTTAATGCTTGTTGTCCAGGGGATCCAGTTCTTTCTCTGAAGAGTATGGGCTCTCACTCGGCATGAGCTATTCCATGGAAGTTGAACCAACACTGAAGAATTATTCTGATATGATGGAAGAGAGAGATGGTAAGCAAGAAAAAGGTTCGCAACTTCATTGCCTCATGGGCTACTCTTCAGCTAGTGAAATATTGCGTCAGCCTTTGGATGTTGATGATAAATTTGAAAGCATGGGACCAACCATGCGTGGTCATAGGCATTCTAAGGAAGAACATGTAAGAGTTGATCATAAAGGGAAAGGAATTTGCATTCCTGACGATTCAGCAACCAGGATTTCTTCAAATTCTATAGAAATCCATGAGGAAGATGAGCTGCCAAAGAAATTGAGAACAAGGAGGATAGGATCACCTCTGCACAGATTGCTCAAGAAGGGAATACGCGAGGTGAGTCATGGATTAGAGATCATGAAGCTGAGAGTCCATTCTGATGGATCTTACAGATTTTCATAGGTCAAGGCAAGGAATGAGGGGCAGCTACCATTGAGTTGGTTGGCCTTGCTGAAGGTGAACCTATCGGTTTGAATTTGCATTCTATCGTCTATCAACCCATATATATATAGTTTACAAAGCAAAGCAAATGATGTACCCAGATTGTTTAGGTGCCATTGCCATCAGTCACTCTTTCAGTTGTCTAAAGCAGGGTACTTAGTCCCTCTTCTATTTTATTTTATTTTATTGTATTTATCCCTCTTCTATGTACAGTAAAGGCGCAGCATGATTCTTTAAAATCCGCATCGGGGAGCTCAAGTATGTAACAAAATAGTCCTGTTTTTGAGGTGCTTCACTTGCATGGCCCTCAATTTTTTACCTTTTGCTGATATTAGTTTCTTTTGTCTTGAAATGTGAGTGAAGAGAATCTTTTCGCAAATGATATGTTATCTATCATCAGCAAATTCCATTTCCACTCTTATGTTGTCTAGGCATAAAATCGCAGAATTTATTTTTTCCGGCATGTAGTAGAGATTTTCCCCCCCTCATTAGTTTGTACAGTCTGTCTTCTGCTCTTGTAGCTAAAGTTCTCTTGACAAGCTGCTGGACTATATTTATGGCTCTCTTGTGTGCTAGGATGCTACTCTTGTGCATTAAATTTGCGAAGATTCTTCTGCCTAATGTTAAATAGTCACATAAATTGTTTGGTTTTCAAGAATTATCACTATTTCTAAAATGATATGATTTAGCTCTGGTGCATTTTGTATACCTTTTTCATCTGAGATTACTGTTTGAAGACTGAATAAGCATTGAGCTTCACTTGTAACTTGTATTAGAAAGTGTAGGCATAGCGCATCCCTTGGGTTGATTGTTGTTTTGTTCGTAACCTCGAGGAAATAGGTGGCTTCTGCCCTTCCTTTTCTCAAAATGAAGAAAGGAAACGAAAAGAGAAGTTATAATCTAATTTGATGCACAGCAATGGTTTTCCAGTGTTTTGCATCTGTATCTAAGATTAGGCTTAGTGTTTCTAGCAATCTGGTAACTGATTTCTAGCCTACTCATGGATTGAACTACACTTCTCAGAGTTCAAATCCAACTGCAAATGGATGACTTCTTTATCTGTTAAATAGACTTGCTGATTTGCTCGAATGAGGTTCCTTGATTAAGTGAGTGATGGTTTTTTTTCTAAAAAGGTGAGGGAGCAAGCAGAAAGAGTAACTAGATCTCACAGTAGCCTGAACAGGAAACTAAGAGCACAAGTTTCTTTATCTCCCTTGCATTAAAAAGGTCTTTTTCACCCTAAGCATAGAGACAGCTTACTTCAAAGAGAATGTCCTCAAGCTTTTTCAGTTATCCTTACTGCATGCAATATTGTAAAAAATTCTTCAGTTGTTCTTATTCTGTAGCAGTAAGTCATCTGCTTGCTTCCATCTCAATCTTCAATGTTAGAATCTAAAATACAACAAATCTAGGGTCTTATATATATTAGGGAACCGACCGTGAGCAAATCACCTAAACATTTTAATGCTCATGTCAATTGCTAAGTGAGTACATGATATCTTTTTTTCTTCCGTTCTTTTTTAATAACAAGTATATTGAGATATGATGGGTGTTGATGTGGCTGATCAAGCCACGTTAGGGCTAACGGATAGGGCGACTGATGGAATCTCGGCCTTCGACTCCAAGGTCCCCTCGGCCTTGCACTTTCAGGTTTGGCCTCGAACTCTAGGTCCCCCTCGGCCTCGGACTCCAAGATCCCTCTCGGCCTCGTACTCCCGGCCCCTCGCCTTCGGACTCCAAGGTCCCTCTCGTCCTCGAACTCCAAAGTCTTCCTCGGCCTCAGACTCCAAGATCCCCTCGGCCTTGGACTCCAAGATCCCCTCGGTCTCGGACTCCAGCACCCTCTCGACTTCGAACTCCAGGTCTTCCCTCAGCCTCGGACTCCAAGGTCCCCCTCGGCCTCGGACTCCAGCGCCTCCTTAGCCTTGGACTCCAGCGTCCCCTCGGCCTCGGATTGCCTGGAGCCCGCTATGTGGCCCATCAACCATCTGCTACCGTCATGTGGCCCACTAACCGCCTGCGATTGTGCGTAGCCACTGCCAGTTACGGCGCACGCCTGACGTGACCTAGCTCACCTACCATCTATGGCGCCACGCTTGGCAGGAGGCTGACGAGCAGGGCTAGCCCCGACAAACTCGGGGGTGGTTACGGCCTGTCCCTGTCAACCTTGCTGTTGCTACCTGTCCGCTATCGGACAATAATGCCTCGAAATCAACAACCTTCCAAAAAGCGGATAAAGAAGACTCCTGGGCAGGTATAAGAACCTTCGCTTATAACGAGAGGAGGGATCTGAACTTCAAGTTTTTATGGCTAAAGTCTTTTAGTCCACTGTTCATCATTGTTTTTCAAGTTGCTCACTTGAGCGTTGGAGGGTCCCTATCAGAGCAACCGGTCCTCGAAGACTTTCTTGCAGAAATCCCGTCGAGGAGGAGGCGTTAGGAGATTTCCGAACCATCCTCATCGCCCCGGATTCACTTCATTACTCGACATTCGAGAACGTGATTTGACGGCAACAATATAGAAACACTTTAATGTTCTACAGCATGGGACATAAGAACATGGTAATAAAGAAGGTAAAGCATTCTAATAAAGAACCCATCCCTCTCGATTCATAGCTTTAGCAAGGGAGTTGACTATATTAGCATAAATGATAATATTATATCATCACCATGTCAACTGTATCTAAAGCATGTGATGCTTAAATGCAGTGTATGAAACTTAAAAACTAAATGCACAGTTGTCATTGTCAGAGCTCATTGTTTACAGTTGTGATACACATAGACTTCTCATAAGTATACCTCTTTTTTACCTAAATAATCCTTAGTAACTATGGATATGAACATATAGAGAGAGAAAAAGAAGGAGAGGTCTCCTTGAAAGGAGTACACATACTACTCTTTAATCATGTGGGAATAGGTTTAGCCATACACCAGCTTCAAAAGAACTGGCATTATATAGTAGATATTTTAAGTGGAACTTAATACCCAGTCCCTTGTTTGACTGCTATTTCTGTCGGACTCAACACGACCAAAAGCATCAGGAAAAGTACGTAGGTAAGCAAAACCGGCAGGCAGAGGTGAATTGGTTGTGATGTTCATTATAGTCCATGTCTCCATCCACTCCTTTGGTAGTCAACTAATCAACAAATTGGTTTCCTTCACTGAAAAAAAAAAAATTAAAGACTTCAAAGGCAACCAGCGCTCATCTTATTTGACAAATGTCCTGCGGTAACGGAGACTGAGCTGCAGTGTGAATTCAATTTGTTGGCATATGTTTACCTGGGCATATGTTTGACTACCATAAAATCCTCTTTTAAGCTAAATTATAGTGGTCTCATGTAACAGCCCATGTTGGCATAAGTTCAGTCCGAGCATATCTTCAATATTTATACAAGAACAAAAAATTGAAGTATCACCTTCTGCCTAGCTTTTTTGGTGAGGTCCTAAATTATTATATATATAGCTGATTCAACCTATAGCTGATATGGACTGAGAGACATGTAATATTTGTAAACTGGATTGAATTATATTTAGCTTTAGATTTGGATATAGATAAATAGGCTAGAGAGTACTCCTAGACTTAAATGGAAGGATTGTGTGAAAGCATGTGCATATGTTTAATCCTATACTAGAATACATGTTAGGCATTTCTATCCGAGCAAAGAAAAGGTTTTGGGTTCTTATATCTCGCATAAGATATGCCATATTTGTTGCCATAAAGCCTTTGGATTAAACCTAGCCAAAAATAATTTAGTAATATCAAGAAAATGAACAATAGAGCCTATAGGAATGACCAAGATGTAGCATCATAGGTTCCGTCCACAGAGCCTTAGCAAAAGAATAATTTAGTAAAGCATTATGAATATCTTAGAACTGGAATTAGGCCAGGCTTGGTTGTGCCCCCGTCCAAACCTAACCCAAAATATTTACAAAGCATTTGGTTGGTGGTAATTCACCCTGATAATTTTATGTTATCATGCAGATTACCATGTTTGATAATTAGACATGGTAATCTGAATGGTAACACTTGATTTCTAAAAATTTAAGATCATCACAAATTATGGCAATTCAATTCCCAGCTAATAGCTAGATATTTAAGATTACTAAGGTTTGATAATTTTGACTTTCATACAAATATTATATATTAACATGTAATAATAATATTTAAATATTTAATATTATATTTAGATTTAATACTTAATATTTAATATAATATAGTATATTAATATTAAATATAATATAAAAAATAAAATTTATTATTAGATACTATTATATTAATATAATAATATATATATATATATAATTTAAAATTATTAATATTTATGATGTTGATGCATATCAAATTATTACATTTAAATAATTCATAATATATATTTAATAGTATTTATATTATAAATATTATTTAATATTTACATAATATAATATTTAAATAATAATATTTCTAAAATGATTTTACAAAGCATTCTTTCTTTTTAGTGGAGCTTTTCATATTCTAGCTTAAAAGAAAGATAACTACTTAAAAGATAAAAAATATTTACAACAGAAGATAAATAGAATTTAATATCTCAACTCAACTCATCTAAGCCTTTCTTATTTATATAAAAAACTCCACCAAGGCCGATCTCAAGTCCAGATAAAGGAGGAGGGTTGCATTAGGTAGCTGATAACTAACGTAAAACTCCATTAGATCTTTAAAAATAAATAAATAGAATTTAATATAATATATAATATATATTAAATCTTATATTCTTGAAAATCTAAATTAACATTACCAAGGCAAACGAAGAATGGTAATGCAATCTTATTACTAAGTTTAAGATTATTAGAAATGTAAATTTCTTAGTAATATTATGTTATTACGAATCGAACGCTTCCTTGAGGCTTTGGGCTGGCCCTAGGCTAAGGTTTTTTCAAAGGAAAAGTCTTGCTGCACTAGAGGTGATGCAGTAAGCGTGCATCGGCCTCGATGATTAACGTGCGCACATACCAGGAGCAAAATCATTCTTTCCTACTTTGACATGCGCATGGGCATGCGGTGCACGCCAATTACCGAGCCCGAAACAACAAGACTTTCCTTTTTCAAAATTCCAACTAGAAAGATAATCAGCCCAATCAAATTAGTGCACTTGGCCCAAAAGAATAGGCTGACCTGAATTAGCTACATACCAAAAATTTTTGGCAATTGGTTAGAAATACTTAGAACCTGTATAGGTTCAAATAGTGAGGTTGGGAGGAAAAATTGAAGCTTAGGTTCAAGCTTTTGGCTATGGAGCATTAAAAAATCTTGTATGGTGGTAGATTAGTAACCAAGAGATAAGGAAGTAACAAGTCTTGATAAAGAATCATAACAAAAAAAACTAAAACAAAAATACAGTCAAATTTTATACAAATATTAAGTTGCAAATCTCTTTGTCAACAATTTATCTCAAAATAAGCCAAAGAGAATAAAAATAAATAATGTAGACCGTCAATTGTAACTTTATATTATTATCCATGAATGATTTATGAACAATTAAATTGGCTTAAGATAAGTTGGATGTTATATTTTGAGGATCAAGATAATATAAAACCACACACCAGGCTTAATTCATTGTGACTACAACAAAGAACCCTTTTTTTTATAACTACCACATCAAATTTGAATTTTCAAACATTAATATCCAAATCCTATTTGTAATCTCTATTCACAATCCTACATGAAGATGTTCTAGTGGAGAGTAATCCCATAGAAAGAAATTACCAACCCTCCCAAATTCTAATTGCAATCTTGAACCTAATTGGATAAGAGAATAACTATTCACATACTTGCTAATGGTTTCAAATCAAGTTTTGGCCCTATTTTGTTAGCTAAGAGGGAGAAGAAGAAGAGAAATGCGAGAGAGAGAGAGAGAGAGTAGTAGTGAGAAAAAAGGAAGAGAGGGTAACGAGATACTTGAATGGCATTAATAATAAGAGGATGGTTCCATTCGCCTTACTTAAATCGATGCTCGTTAATGATAGAAGGGACATTAGAGGCAACTAGTTGTGTGAGGTCGAGGAGAGGAATTGATAATTAGGGTTTAAGAATAGTAAATAAAAATTACTAAAACAATTAAGATTTGAGGGTCTAAACTCTTAAAATTCCTCAACACTTTGAAGAGTTAGACCTCACATAACCTCAATTTCAACTCTGTAGATCCTTGGGCTTAGCCGCTTAAGGCCTCAAGTCTACTTATTTAAGCTGATTTTTTTAGTTGGTCCAATTGAATATATGGTCGAGCTAAGCCGTAGGCCAAGTTTAGACTTGGTTTTAGCTAAGCCAATTGTTGGCCCACTTCAAGTCAAGCAAAGCATCAACTTGAGCTCAGGCCAAAATTTTTTTAGAAACTATAACTTGAATTGCTTGAAGTCTAGTCCGTGGCTTGGTCTATGTCCATCTAGAATTAAAAATGAATTAGATATGAATTGGATATTAATGTAACCATAATAATATATATTTTATTTGGTAAATATAAATATAAATACAAATATCAGTATGATAAAAAAAATTCACATCTATATTTATTTCAAATGAATACAAATGCAAGTAAGATATTGAAAGTACTAAGATAAATATGGATAAAAGTTAGATAATTAAATTTCATAACTACCAAATCCAAGATATCACAATGTAAAAGGTTAATTAAGTCGATACTTTATTATTATGGTTGTTTATTTTTTCTAAAAAAATTATGTGTTATATAAATTAAATAGGATTAGATAATTGTTTATCTATATTTATATTTGTTTTTCTTTGATAGATACAGATACATATATGGATAGAAGTTGGATACTTAAAAATTGTATCTATACTTAGATTTGGATATAAGAATATATCTGGATTGATATTACTGGTCCACTCACTCCTAGTTTTAGCCCTATGAATTTCTTTATTCTCTGTGTGGTATAGAACATAATTATTATGAGTTGAATTTAGTGTCCCCCTATCTACTAGTAAGGCTTTATATGATTAACTTTTAAGGTATTTTAGGTGAATTCCAAATCAAAGTAGAAGTTTCAGGCAATCGATTGATGCAATCATGCCTGCCGAATCCATAAACCTCTTTCAAACAATCCTTTTAGATTTGTTTCTTCTCCTAGCATAATTGATCTTTCCAACCCCTTTAGTGATGGGCATTTTGATGATAGCATGGGCCTAATGGAAGAAGAGCTGACAGTTTATTCAATGTCTAGTTTTGTTAATTATGATCATACCTACTAACTTAAGATCATCAACATAAGCATTCATGTTAAGAGATAAAAAGAATGGATTAATATCTCTTTGTGTAATCTAAGGCTAATTATAAGGGTTCACATCATTAATTGAATTAGTAACCCAAAAGATCATCTTTAATAATACTTAGAAGCTTGACAAACAGCTCTCCAAATTTATGAAGAACCACTATTAGGCTTATATCCCTCCCAATTGCTATCAAATTTATATTTGGCCATGGCTGCCTCCATAATGCATTGGGATTAAGAATAATATGTTCGACAACTTAGCTAAAAGAGTTATCTTTCATGATCTAAAATGAAGCAAGCCCAACCTTCTTTGCTTAGGAATGCATAAAGTGCCCTAATTTTTAAATAATTTATCGGCTATATATCCCTATGAAAAAAGCCTCTATACTTAGCATCAATTTTGTCAATGACTTTATATAGTACCATATAATTAGTTAAAGCATATACTAATATTAAATATAGAACAAATTGAAGAAGAAAAGTACTATTAATCAAGGATAAGTTCATTTTCAGCTTTCTAACTCAATATGAATTTTGTCGAATAAGCAACCAATTTTTTTTTTTAAAAAAATAGGTAGCTTGCTGCTAGATAATAAAATTTTAAGATATGACCAACCGTTGCTCTTAATTGGAACATTGAATTCTCTACTAATAGTATTTTGTATACCAAAAGGTTGGAAGGGCTAAAAAGAACATAATAAAGAAATTAAAATGAACAAAACCCCCTTTAATTCATGAAATAAATTAAAAACTTTGAAGTGTTTTTCATAAAAAGTTTCAATTGACCATAAGTTTACTTTATATTCATTTTAACTATCATCATAGCCTTCATCCTAGATGCTTTCTCTAAAGAATGGAGAACTTTTTGTACCCGTGTAATATTCTCATGTATGTTACAACCTTATACAAGGGCATATTGATTGATGGACATCTGTTTTGAAAGAATAGGTTTAGATCAAAGTATTAATATTTTGCTAAATCTTATAAGTTGTGTTCGAAAGACTTGCTGACATATAATCTTATGAACTAGAAGAGTAGACCCCTTAAGAATAAAGGTTCTTTCTAATTTTTAGTTATGGTACTAGTCTTGAAAGAATTCATCGATTGCTTCCACTACTTCCTTCTAAATGATAGATTAGAAACTTCTTAAAAATAAGGTTAAAATTCATTGACCCTAAAAATTTATTAGTGGATATGTTCTTAATAACATCTTCAATTTCTTCACTTTCCTCCAAAGAAGACATCTCAAAAGGCTTACAGGAAGTTGGAATATTTTATTTCTCCTAAAAATTATCTCAAAAAATTCCTTTCAACTACTTATCCTCCTCCATGGCTATACCATCTATCAATTGAATATCAGGTATTTTACTTTTTCTTCCTTTCTTTCTCTTTTTTTCTCCTTCTCAATATGGTATTGGATGAAAGTAGAATTAGAATCTTCAATTTTTAACTACCATACACATAATAGCCTATTTTTAGTCTCCTACGGAGGTGGATTATTATTTTGCACAAAAGCAAGCTTATTTTATACTTAATTATGCATTTGTCTTCATACAAAGTTATATTTATGTTGTGTTGCACATAATTAAATATATATAAAACTAGTGATTGCATATAAAATAATGGAATTAAGGGCTAGAGTAATTTTTTTTTGAGTTCAAAGGTATTTTCTCATCCATGATCAACAATATATTGTTCAATGATGATATAATAAGTGTGACATATTATATGGGTTGTTGTTTAATCTATAACCTATAATAAGGATCTTGTTATATCACAATACTGTACAATACTTGGGTGCTCAAGTTTGCTCCTTAAATTTGAGAGGGTTTAAACTCAAACTTTTTAATTAATACGGGCTAAACTTAAATCAGGAGTCAAGCAAGAATTGATTATCAATTTAATAAGGTCTAATCTTGGTTCAAACGACATGCATTTAAAGTTCAAACGAAAAGAAAAAAAAGGCATTTAACCTATGCTCGAGTTAGCAATCAGAGAATCCTAGCATTTAATTGACCGAAACTTTATAATTTCCCTTCTTTTTCAAGCCTAATGGGGAATCCTAGGGTGTTACACCAACTAATTATAGAGGATAAAATTTAATTCGGACCGACTTGCAACTTGGAGCGGGGGTCACTGTATGGCTTCATGGGTCCGTTCTTCCGGGTTTTGGGTCAGCCTCGGGTTCTGGGCGGCCGGGACCGGTCCAGCCCGAACAGGCGCGAGCGGCGAGTCGCGGCTTTGCGTGCGGTAATTCCGTAGGCCTCCAGTCACCAGCGGCTCCGCGTGGAGGCCCTTAACGCAAAATGACTAAAATACCCTCGTCCCTCTTTCCCAGTTACCCATTCTGATCGATTCATGTGCATAAATAGCCGGACAGGTTCCAAAACCTCTGGCCGACTTCGGAGCTCGGAGAAAAACTACCCTTTTCTGCGAGATACTTAATCAGTTTCCAGAATTCTTTTCTCCTGGTATTTTTTAATGGACTCCTTGACTAAGATGTTTTTTAGCATCAGTCTTGTTCTTTCTTTTTGCTTGAATTTGGCTTCGAATTATGCAAGATTTTGCTTGTTTTATTTGGATTATCTCTAGGCTTAGGGTTGATGGATTGCATTCGGTTTTCCTTATCAAACCCTTCCATTGGGACTATATTCTTTAAGCAAGTCCCTGAATCGTTTAACGTCGATCAAGAATCTACTTTCCGGATTTCTTTTTTCAATCTTACAATGCATTATTTCGAAGAATTTTCCATATGACGAGCATGTTTTGCACTGAGTTCATTCAATGCTGCTAAAGTCTGAAAATTTTGTGAATATCTGCCCTTTGATTAAAGATTAGATTTGTCTTCAATGGGGCAAGTTCCGGAATTGCAACTCTTGTTGATTTGTCTAGTTAATTTTCTTTCCTCTTATTTCTTGAGAGACTAATTGTATTTCTTTATTTCTGATTTGCAGCGATCTTTGGGTTCCGGGGATTTGCATCAAGTCTTGCATGTAGTCCTTTTTTTCAGCAAATGGGTAGGAAGAAATCCCGTCCCATTCGGTCAGGAGGGATAATATCTGAATGTGGTGCTCTAAACAGCAGTAATAGTACACTTGAGATTTTAGAGAATGACAATGGTCTTAAAAACGTAGATGTAGATAGCAGTCAAGAACTTCCTGACTCTAGGAATCTGATTTATATTGATATAGATCAGACTTATTGGGCTTCAGACGAGCGTTTTGACATAGCAGAAATCCATCTGGTTGATGTGAAAATTTGTGACGGATTAATTGATTATGCGTTGATAGAGGATAGCTTCAGAAAATCCAAATTTTCTCTTCGTTTCTGCTTGTCTGGTGTAGAGGAAGGTAGCTTTAGGTTAGGCAATTGGCCTGTGTTGCCAGCAGACTGTATAATTCTAGAATGCGTTGTTTTAGAAAACCATAGTTCAGAGGAAAGCAGAGAATGTACAGTGGCTTTATCTGGTACATTTGATGGCCCTGATGACAGCATCTCTGGTCTTGTCCACTTGGTTAGTCTAAAGTTCTTGACCCTAAGACTTGATTTAGAAGTTGCAAATTTGGGGGTTGTTCCATCTTTTAGATTTAGAGTGCAAGTACTAAGAAGTGCTTTTGATGCATGTGAGTCCTTGTTAGAGACTGTGAGGCAGCCATGGAGAAGGAGTATGATGAAGGTTATGTCTTGGCTGCGCCCTGAAATTACAACCTCAGAAGCCATATATGGGTTAGGGGGATCAAATGTGCAGCAGGATGCAACTGGCAGGTTTGGGTCAAAGAAGCATGCTCAGTTTGATGCTGCAAGCTTTTATGAAGCCATTAAGCCCTCTAAGTAAGTTGGAGCAGTCACCACAACTTAGTAGTGACAGCATTTTTCTGCCATAACCCCTTGTATGCTCTACAATTATTTCACATGCTGATTGAATTTAGTTGTGCAATTGTATATCACTTTCTGATTGTATGAAACACTGACAATTGCATAAATAGTGCGATCCCTCACTTGTATAGCACCATTTTCCTGCTTTCTTTCACTGGCAAAAAGCCTTCAACTGATCATTTGGTGAGGAGTGCAGGCTCTTTTTGCAATTTCAATCTAGGACCAGTGCTGTAAATGTTACTTCTATTGATAGAAGAGTAGGATTTATGATTTGTTGTTGATTCAACTTTGTAATGATCTTTTTGTCTCCAAATGAAAACTGTTGGTTGTTTGTGTTCTAATTCAAGATTTCAAACTATGTTATGCTTTTTTTGGTTGATAGGGAGGAGCTAATGTTAGAAGATGAACTACCTGACTTGCTTCCTCGTCTAAGACCATATCAGCGTCGTGCTGCTTATTGGATGGTTCAAAGAGAGAAGGGGATTACAAGATCTTCAGGCGATAATACACAGAATCAACTGTCTGCCCCATATAGTGTGCCTATTGTTTTTCTCAATACACATTCGACAATGTTCTACAATCCATTCAAGTAAGATTTTATTAAGGGAAAATGCCCTTTCAAATCACTATTTTATGCATTTTCCAGCATATCCTTTTGGATTTTGAAACTAAAAAGACATTTTTACACATCCTTTCCTTATAACGTAGCCCAAGTTGCAAATGTAAGTGATAACAACAGAAGCCAACTCAGCCATGAGCAATTGACAGCAATATATATCTTTGGCTTCTATTTTTTTTCTTCAACCCAAGCATCTTAAAGATTCTTACACCCCTTATCCCCACCACCCAGGGAAAAAATTCCTGTGGTATAGCTTATGTTACCTTGACTCGTTGTGCATCATTTTGGAGAATTCATGTTGAATCTGCATCTGAGCATTGTATTTGCCTATTAGATCAAACTAATTGTTGAGCAATTGACCTTTCTAGCAATTAGTTTTCTCACCATAGTATGTTGGAAGTAGTCTTTTTCTTTCCTTCCACAGCCAACGTTAAGGATGTCTCAACACAGCTCTGCAAATGTTGCGTTCCTTGTATTTTGGGGCTAATTTTGGAACTTGGTGACAAACATGTACTAAAACACATTAACTGAGTAGTGTCTTTTAATTATTTCTATTGTACAATATTTAAAATTCATTGGATATATAATTTAGTCAATATTATTTTCTTTTATACAAGTACTCCATCTCCTTTTTCTCCTTGTATGAGTTAGACTCTCAGAAACATGTTTAGAATTGAATCTTGCAGTTGTGCCTATGCAACGTTACTAATAGCTATCACAAGAAAATTTTACTTGAGTTCTTTAATGATCGATTTATGTAGAACAATATTTGTAGCGGCTTGTGCTATTTGGATGCTCACATTTAGCTCCAACTATTTGTGTTGGATACATGTCGGAGCCGGATAGCCTTGGATACTTATGAAGTTTTATTGTTGCCACTTTTAAGAATTGGTTAGGTGTCAAACTCTTATAATTATGAATTGGACCCTCCATATTTGTATTATAAGTGAGAATTCTTCTTTTTAGTGATTGGTCAAGGATATACATATCGAAATAAGTTTGAAGATGTTATTTTTCTTATATTCTTAAGTTAATTAGAAAGTATAAATAAGGATTATGTATAATGACCTTAACAAGTAATATCTTCTCAATATTATTTCTTAATATGTAAATGTAAAATATTAAAGGTATATATAATTTACTTAAAGTTATAATTTATCTTTTATATCCCCATAACTCCTTTTTTTTTATTTATAGTTGAATCACACTTAGATATGTCTCTAAACCCAATTCTTGCTTCTATTGTCCATGCAACACTGACTAGTAGCGTCTATAGGCATGTATACACATCTTTATGGAATAGATTAAAAGCCTCATCTAGATTGTTGTGAATTTAGAGTGATTAGAGGTTACATCAATTACACCATGTAATAGTAATGCTAATTAATAGAAATAGAGCTAATAATATGCTATAAAGCATACCTCATCAAAATAACTAGAGGGTTGTAATTCTTGGTACAAAAGACAAACTGATCTGATTTACGGCTATGACCTTTGGAGATATTGATACCGACAAACTTGGAGTTGTAGATCAATGGGATAGTTGTTGTTTTTATCTTGCCATTCTTGAATGAAGATGAAAGATGGTTGCTAAAATAAATTTAGAGAGAATGAAGTGCAGAAAGAGATAAAAATGAGGTAGGGGAAGAAGGTAGTGGAAAAAACAACATGAAGTCTGATAATTAATACTATGAAAGAAAAAAGAGAAGAAAGGGAAGGAGAACAAAGAAAAGATAAGTGGCGAACACAAAGATAGATGTTGGGATATTAAACTTGGAGCTATACTATGAAACTTTATGAGAGGGTGATTAGGCACAGATTGAGGTATTGTATAGAAGTTTTGGAGAACCAATTTGTTTTTATATTAGAAAGGTTGACTATATAAGTTATTTTTTTCTTCATATAGTTTTTATTGATTTAAAGAAAGTATATGATAGGATTCCTAGAGAATTTTTAGGATGGGTGTCAAAAAAGAAAGGAGTTTTTGTTAGATATATTAATGTAATTAAATATATGTACAATAGAGTTGTTACTAATATAAGATTTTCCAGTAGTAATACTAATGAGTTTTTAATTACAATATGTTTACAGCAAGGATTTGTTCTCAACCCTTATATTTTTGTTCTAATAATGGATGAACTTACTAGTCATAGTCAGGATGATATTTCTTAATATATGATATTTATGGATGATATAATTTACGTGAATCAAATTAAGATCGAGGTTAATTATAAGTTGGAAATATGGAGGAGTGTATTAGAATCCTGGATTTTAAATTAAATAGAGCCAAGGCAAAATATATGAATGCAATATTAGTAAAATTAGGAATATAGATGAAGGTGGAGTAAAATTTGAGAACAAAGAAAAATTTGAGAACAATGAAGTTCCTATGAATGATTATTTTTAGTCCTTTGGGCTGATTATTCATAAAAAGAAGATTGAAGAGAATGTTATCTATAGAATTAAAGCAGGTTGGATGAAATGGGGAAACAGAATTATGTGATTCTAAGATGCCTGCTAAGTTTAAAAAAAATTGTAGGATTGCAATGCAACCAACTATGATTTAGTGTACAAAATGTTGGACAATTAGAACATCATATGCATTCTAGTTGAGTGTGTCCAAAATGAGAAAATTGAGATGAAAGTGTGGCAATACAATAAAAGATAGAATAAGAAATGAAGTTATTAATAAAAGGTTGAAAGTAGCATAAATTGATGACAAATTAAAAGAAAGACGGCATTGATAATTTGGATATGTACAACACAAGCTGAGAGATGATATAATATGGATTAGTGATTTGATATATGTAGAAGGAACGAAAAAGGGTAGAAGTAGATTCAAAAGTCATATGGAATGGAGTAGTAAGGAAGGATTTGATATTTCAATATGTCTCAGAATGTATGGCCCTAAAACTAATAGAATGGAGAAAAATGATTCGTGTAGCTGAGAGTTTAAAGATAGAAATCACTATTTTAATGAAGAAGAAGGGTGGAATTCCATAATGTCAGCTAGAAATTGCCAAAAGTTTGCCAAAATGGAACTGATATAGCTCAATGATGTGCTAATAACACAAACTGTTGAGGAGGATTTCTCCTTGGGGAGGGAGATCTACTTGATGTTTTAAATTACCCAGACTAGAACACTTGGGATATAGACTTAACTTAGAATTGTTGCTTGTTGGCTGAAGGGGTTTGACCAAAGCGGCAATCCTCAGCTCACAACATTTTAACTAGAATTTAAATGCTAGAAAAGTAAATCTCACTATTAGTTAACAAAAATGAGTGAGCGGGAGCATTGGTACGGGGAAGCAGCTTTGATTACATAATAGTAGTGGTGGTGGAAAATTAGTAATAATAAGAGCCATAATAATAGTAGTGTTAACAATAATAAGAAACATTTAGGATGCAGGGGCATTAATGAGTTTCCAAGGAGGTTCTGAAGTTGATGTGCAACCTTGAATGGAAAATTGGTATGCCACTTTATTGTTGAAAGTGAAATCTTTCAGCTATACTAAAAATAGGGAAGATTGGTAGAATTGTTAATTGGTCTATAAGTTAGGAATTATCATCGAGCTTCTTCAATACATATAAAAATTCTGTTATGTTGTAGAACTTATGGTTGAGGATTGAAATGCCTGCCATGCTGCCCTGTACCATGCATTGTACTGCTACATGTTGTGTGCGATGTATATCCCTATCAATTCATATCGACATGTGTATCATTCTGCTTATCATATCAATACATGATCGGTATGCATTGTGCCTTGAGATTTCAAACCATGCTTAGGGTAGAGTTCTATTTAGAAACCTTTCTTCAAAGATGAACCATAATGAAATTATCTACTTTGAAAAGGACCGTGGGAATTAGAAAATTACACCCCCTTTACACGTGGTGCAAAATTATGCCAACTTATTTTTACTAAGCTTATTTTGATTTTTTATTGGGCAATTGCTGGACGTAACCTTCAAACACTAGTCCTCCTTATTGCATATGGTATACAAGGTCAAATTAGGAAAATTATAAACAATCTTAATCAGGAATTCTGCGGTGAATTAGTTTATAAAGCTATTAATATTATAGATGAATCTAGTTAAGAGAAACTTGGATCTCATTGTGAAAGATTCTCTCTTGCTAAACATAGTAGATCTCCTAGACTGAAATTTCATCTCATGAAAAAAATGATATGTTTGACATAGAGTAGAATCATGTTAAAATGCACCTATGAAAGGAAAATGAATCCAGTAAAGGTTAATTAGAGCAAGTTTTTTTAAATCCATTAAATTATGGCATAAAACAAGCCCTAGAACTCTGGCCATAGGAGTTTGCTCTTTCTCATCATAACTTGACAAAAATAGTGAAACATTGTGGGGAAAGTGCTGAGTGCTATGGTGAGTCTACATGTATACCTTTATGATAAAAGTATTCTCGAGATCTATCTAATTGAGAAACAAGCCAAAAGACACTGTAACGAGTGTTAGAACATGAAAAAATGGTCATCTTCCCTATGTGGACAAAACTCGTGTCTTTTATCATGCTGTAAACAGCAAAATCACATGTAAGGAATGACGTGAATTTTATCACACTCCAAAGAACATTTGAAGAGAATCTTGGTTTGGTAGACCCACTTGTAGTTGATGATGATTTACTGTGCTGGATAGGCAATGAGCTTTTAGGCTTCCCCAAATATGTACCTTAGGAAGTGTATGAGTGCCCCTGTTAGATGTGCGATATACATTTTCACATGGTACCTGCTTCTCCTATTCTCTGATACTTGGATGGACGAATCATTTGATGGCAAAAATCTATCTTTTTATGTAGTGACAATTGAGTCATATGCCATGATTCTTCAAAATGATTGTCGTCTAGAAGACATTTGCAGATTCATCTTGAAGATAGCAGCATGTTTATTTGTTTAACATATTTTACTTTCTCTTATAATTATGTTTCTAAATTTCGCTATCCCTTATTGTTATGTTTCTAAATCATTTTTTTCTAGTTGTAATACATAATATCATATACCTAATAGTACCTTTTTTTAAAAACACTATTAGTACCTTTTCATATCTGTGGGTTGTTTTCCTTCTCAGTGGCAATATTTCATTGCATCCAGAGTCCTCACCAGCATATGTTTCTGGTGGGATCCTAGCTGGTAAGTTGTTGCCTTTGTGCTACTTTTATTTTGAAAAATTGCAGATTACTAGCTTGATGCTACTAAATCCATTTAATTATCTTCTTTTCCTCTCTATACTTCACCTTTCAAAGATGAGATGGGCTTGGGGAAAACTGTTGAGCTGCTGGCTTGCATTTTTTCTCATCGCAAGCTATCTTCAAAAAATGGCTGTAAATGTATTGATGATTCACGAGATATAGGCAGTTCGATAAAGAGACAGAAGCTAGAGCGTGTGGAGTGTGTTTGTGGTGCTGCAAGTGAAAGTTCCAAGTATGAAGGTCTATGGGTACAGTGTGATCTTTGTGATGCTTGGCAGCATGCGGATTGTGTTGGCTACTCACCTAAGAAGAAGCCTTTGGTTTCCCATGAAGTTGATGAGAGGAGGAGATCTGAAGAGGTTCTGTGCACTAAGACACAACATGGTAAAAAAAAGAAAGATACAGGCAACATAACGGAAACAGATGGAAATTATATATGTTCACTCTGCTCAGAACTTGTTGAAGTGACTAAAGTTAAGAGACATACTGGTGCAACCCTTATTGTATGTCCAGCACCCATATTAGCACAATGGCATTCTGAAATAACTCGGTATGATACTTCATCCTTAACTATCTTTTTTAAAAAAAATTAAGTGCATCAATTTCCTGCAAGGCTAGTAATCTCTCCATCTTCTCTAGTAATCTCTTCAGTTTATAAATATGGTTATTTTCCTAATTCTGTTAAAGCCCTTTTAGTGATTCATGTCACTCTACAATTGCATTAGAACAACTATTAAAGCTTATATGATTTAGATGGACCATGTTATCTTGTATGAAGTTTAAGGCAAGAAAATTTCATCACGGAGTATCTTGATCTTGGATTATGATATGAAAAGCAATTGGGTTGAAACAAGGTCTGCCAAACTGTATTGGCAACCTCTACCGGTTGATCATTGATTCAGTACAGCACTGGTATATACTGTACCGAACTGCGGTGAACTGAGGAAGGGAGATGATAGCAAGTAGACTAGAGAGAGAAAGGAAAGAAAGGAAGGAGAGAGAGAAGAGGGAGAGTGGGAAGAGACATACATCCAGTGATCGGCAGAGGGCTGCGGCAGACGACAAATGAAGATTGGGTTTCAGTAACAAGTGAAGAGGACAAGGGCGATGGCAAGGGCTATGGCCGGCAAAGATGGATGACGAGTGAGTACTGTGAGAAGAGGGTTAGGGTTTTGTTTGTGTGGGAGAGATGCAGGGGTGAATTGACAAAGGGCTATTTTATATTTAATAAATGGGTCATATGGTTTAGAACCTGGAACCCTTGGCCATCCATACTTGAACCCGCATATCGATTTGTACTGCTGAACTGTCTTGGTTTCTAGTTGGTCCGGTTTGGGATGGTTTGGCAGATTGTGGGTTTAACCAATGATTTTGTTCAAGTCACTCCTCTTATATAAAGTGCCAATGATCTTAGCATCTCTTGCATTAGTGCAAGTGGTCCCTTTTTTCTTTCCTTTTTTTGTTTTTTGGGTTTTGGAGGGGGGAGGGTTTGTTTGTCCGCATATTTGTATGTGTTGGACGGAACCTATTGCATGCTTTCATATATGAATGTTCTGCTTTTGACTTTTAACAGTTCGGGGGGAGTTATCAGCTCTTGACTAGTTCATATGTAAAACATGTAGTTGAATGATCTCAAAACTTTGATGCATAAACACCTTCCATATCCATATTTTGAAATCTATGTTTGAACATAAGAGCTGATAACCATTTCATATTGTATTTGTGTTTGCATGTGCTGGTGCCTGTCTGGAATAGGAATACATACCAACCTCAGATTAAGAAACAGCCTGTACAGGCCAGGAGCCATTATTGAAGAGATTGGTGCTCCCTGGATTCAGGTGAATCGAGCTGGGAACGCCTGTATTGGCTAGCCCTCTATGGCAAGGACCTGCCCAAACCTCCTCATACCAAGGGCAAACTGAGGGGCAAATTAAGTGGTGCTGACCAGTACCCCTTGGGATAGGTTTCCTTTTTCCCATTTAGACATTATTCATTATCATTTCAAGGTGAGAACTGCCAGAGAGAGAATCCAGCAGCCATCCAAATCATTTTTTTGCATAATTGAAGCAAGGATCATGGAGCTTTTGTGCTAAAAAAAACAATCTAGCATGGAAAATCTCCTCCACCACTTCTTATTCTAATTTCTTGGAAAATCAATAACTATTTAGTGTTTCACTTAAAAAAATAATGCGGGAATTTTGCTTTTGTAGGTTGTATATATCTGTCAGTATGCTGGATTCTTTTTATCATACTGTATATTCACTATCTGCTTTATTTGTCATGATGTCTATGTCTAGGTCCCTTTTCTCTTGGTGCAGGCATGGTACATTTGCCTTGTATTCAGTATTGATGGCTTTTTCATTCTTACTGAAAAAGTTGTGTTTCCTTGTAATGTCAAAGAACATTAACAAGGTCACTACTTTTTTATTCAGTGCTGATCTGTTAATCTGTTTTGCTTTAGTCATACAAGGTCTGGTTCCCTGAAAATCTGCGTTTATGAAGGTGCAAGGAATTTAGACACTACAGATACTTTGACAATAGATATGGCTGAACTAGCCACTGCTGACATTGTTTTGACCACATATGATGTGCTAAAGGAAGACTTATCACATGATTCTGATAGGCATGATGGTGATCGTCACTTTTTGAGATTCCAAAAGAGGTATAAATGCCAACAACACTTTGCTCCTTTCTGGGCTGGGAATTTCATATTTGCCTTTCTTCTTCTTGCTGAAATCAATTCTTGACTTACTGAAAATATTTCAAATGTATATATAAATCATATCTTAATCTTTGCTTTTGCTAATGTCTAGGCTCTCCATGTATGTCCAACAAAACAGTCACCTGTTTACCATAGTAGTTTGTTTGACTAGTTATATCATATGCACAGAAGATTGTTATAGAACTGAATAATGCAATAAGCTGACCAGATTATGCTATATACTTCTGCCAGCAAGGAGCCAGCTTTCACAGTGATAGTTTGAATGGTTAATTATGTCAGATGTGCATAAGATTGTTAACAGAACTGGATTATCCAATAAACTAACCACATTATGCAATCTAGGACTTGAAATGTAAACCACCTTTAAAGAATGTTTTGTTTAAAGATTAAACTTATATAATTATGTAACACAGTAGCATCGAATGTTGGACAGAAAGGATTAAAGAAATAAAAAAATGAACATCCAGAAAATAATAACTCAATATAGCGCTGACAAGTCCTCTTATTTTTTAGGAACTG
The DNA here is from genome assembly GCA_900491605.1 of Calamus simplicifolius. NCBI lineage: Eukaryota > Viridiplantae > Streptophyta > Magnoliopsida > Arecales > Arecaceae > Calamus > Calamus simplicifolius. The sequence continues at coordinate 136,929 of UESW01004232.1, read as the reverse complement.
CTTGCAACCCACCATGAATTTATCATACAATGTCTCATTAAAAATGTCTCATGAATGAAAGCAAAGGATTGTTGCTTTCATCTTTCAAACTTAAGTTGAAACCTCAGGAGTCAGCTTGAATGGATTGTAACCTGGCAATCCAATACACTAATGGGGGGTAAAACCCAATATATATTAGTGAAATATGCTTTGCTTTCATGCCCGTAATATATGAAACACATAATACTAACTTAACACTACCTTCAAACTCATATGGATTGATCATATATAGCTTGCCTAATAAATCAAGTATCATGTAGTGGTGCAAAGACTTTGTCATGAAGTCAGAAATTGCCCGGTGTATTAGGGAAATTGGTAGGACAGTAAATTTGGACGAACTGATTCTTGATATTGCTCTATGCACTTGCAAATATTTAGGTGGCTACCAATTTGAAGAGCACTCCATTTATAACAGATTAATGTGGTAATAAATGCAACATACATGTTAAGGGGGACGCAGTGAAATTAATTTACCTCAGAGGTAGTATTTGCTATGTAATGGTACTTGCATCAAGGTTTGGTGTAGGGTTGGTATGATACTCATGTCATGTCATACTGCTTGAATACTGCTCCTAGGGTATAAAAGAGATACTTGTATGTTGAATTGGATGAGGAGTTCTGGCAAACTGGCTCTACATGTTCAACATCATTTGCACAATGGTTGGTCAATACATGGTACAAACATAACCTCCTTGACAATACTAAGTAAATTCAGAAGACAACCTTGATCATTAACAAGGTGATGGATGTGCAAGTTATTGTTTGATCTGCAAGGAGTGTTTGTTTGTAGTCAGAGGGGAAAGGGTTGTAATTTTTTTTGTATTTATAGATTCTTCTTTAGGTAATTTTTAGTGTTGGTTCCAGAAATGTGTTTTGACTATTAATGTTTTGTAGGTACATATTGGGTTAAGAAAGTCCTAAAGTGATAATGATTTAATTTTGTGTAATTTCAAATTGCTTTTTATGTGGGATTTTGTGGGGTTCTGAAAATTTTAACTTAGAATTGGTGGATATACTTCTCTTGTGGTAGGTTTGGCTACCTTTTTCTTCACACTATGTTTTGTCTCTTCTTTGCTAATCTCTTCCCTCTTTCTCACCTATCCTCTTTAATATTTCTCTTTTGCCTTATATTCTTCTTTTTCTATTAAACTGCAAGTATGTACAAAATACAGGTAAAATCTGCTCACATTGTTTTTGTGAACAAAGAATATCAAGTTATTTTGCAAATATGTTGTCTCCATATCATAATATTAACTGTGATTCTGATTTCTTGAACTTCTTTCCTTATTTCCTGCTTTAGGACAGTTTCTTTGCAATCTAAATTTTAGTTATACCTCTCCTATGGATAATATCTCAAAACTCTTGAGGCCTTTTTCTAATAGCATGACTCTAGAAATATTTGAACAGAAATTTCCTGGGCTTTATTGTTAATCCAGTTGATGAATATCTTTCTTGTTATTCTGTTTTGCAACAAGACAGTAGGTGAGTTGTGGATCCAACCCATTCTACTGAAGCCCCTTAGGTCTAGAACAGCTTTTCAGATCATCCCCAAATGTCCTACATCAGTTGTTAGTGTATGTAGGTTGTTGCCTCCTTGAGCAACCTACGAAAGGCAGCTAGCTGTCTCCCATTTATATGGGTTGGCTTTAACTTTAAGGATTATGATGTTCAGGTCCATGACTGCTTAGCAGACCATTCCTGAGTTATATGTGCAGTTCATGTGATTGGGTCATTGCCTTCTCAAGCAACCTATTTAAAGCAGCTAGCTGTTTCCTATTTATGTGAGGTTTGCTTTAGGGACCATGGTATGATTTATAAAAGTTGAACACATTTTTTAACCAGCTGTAAACATGAGGTGAAAAACTATCAATGGTTTGTTATTTTTAACTGATTTTAGACAAAAGGAATGCTTTGGTACCTAGAAGGCTGGTAGGTGGGCCTTAGTTTCTTTTTAATTAATTTAAGTGCATGCATTCAAGTAGCAGCACTATTGTTACTTGTTCCTCCATGATCAACAAACCTGAATTTTCATATTTTCGGTCTTGGAACATTTTGCCATTCGCTTAATGTGAAAAAAAATATGAGAAATTTTCCTGAAATGCCATGTCTTTTTTTTTTTTTAAAGCATATCTAAAATGCAGTAGCATTCACAAGTAATATGTGCATCCAATGGATTTTATGTTTCATACTCTGAGTATGTTGCAGGGACTTTGCATCTTTAAGTCTTCCGTAATCTATTGTATGCTGTGGTGTTGGCCTGACCTTAATTTGAGCCTTCGTTGTGATCTAGTTTTGCCAGACTGAACGAAACTCCATTTTTTCACATCATTGTTATTAGCTGAGATGATTTCTTCAACTCTGTTTGCATATATCTAGGTATCCTGTTGTTCCTACTTTACTTACAAGGATACATTGGTGGAGACTATGTTTGGATGAGGCTCAAATGGTGGAGTGCAACAAAGCTTCTGTGACAGAGATGGCAATGCGATTGCATGCTCAATATCGTTGGTGTATTACAGGAACTCCTATACAACGCAGGCTTGATGACATGTATGGACTTTTACGTTTCCTCAGGGCTAGTCCATTTGACACCTCTAGGTGGTGGGTTGAAATTATTAGAGATCCATATGAGGTATGGTTGTAATTACTATTTCTTCAAGGTTCCTCTTTTTTTTTTTCCCCTCGCTTTTTGGTTTTTGGGAGAGAGGTGGGCGGATGGGTATCCAATAGTGTGAATCCTTACACATCTTATTGTAAGTTTGTGAATGAAAGGAAATGCCAATCAAACATTAATTTCCAGTTGTATAGGTTTTAGTGAATATTTATGATGTCTTCCTTTTGCAATTCCAAATATCTATAAAAAAATTGCTGGTTTCATTTACTTTTTTTTTTTGCTACCATCAGGCAACAGATTTATTTATGTTGGAGGAATTAAGCATCCGGTCTTTGATTTGATTGGTGCATCATCAAGGCTATCCTTAGTTTTCATTTGTCCATGTCATTGTCACTTGGATCTTGACAAAAATGATGATACAATGGACTGTTTTCGCATCCACGTGAAGTTACTGTTGGAAAGGTAACAGGAGGTTAGCACCAAAGTTAAGCATTGGATGTCGTTGCCAGACAGTTAAAGAAATGAAGCTTGATATGCAAATTAATTTAGTAAAATATGATGAAGATGACCTTTGGTTCGAGAGAAACAGGAGAAATATAGATCTGAATTTAAATTTGCTGAAAGTTTCTGCTTAGTTTAAAGTTTCTCTTAACCTGAACTGCAAAAATTAGAAGTTTATTGAAAAAATTATGAGATATTCATTGATTTGAGTTCTAAGATTTTGATGAAGGGATAAATGAAATCTTATGCTTGCTGGATATTAACAGAAAGCCTGACATTTGGTTTTGTTTGAGCTGTGAAGACCAAAGATACTATGTTAGAGTTGCATGGGACAAGTAAAGTCACATAGTTGCTGGAAATTTGTGTTAAGACCTGTTAGTTGAGTGCAATTGAATGATCAAATTTTATATATGATGAAAGAGTTGTTTATGGAAGTGTGGGAGAGAATAATGATTAGAGAGTTTGAAAAGGTTGTAAGGAATCGATATATAGGTAAAGTTGCATGATCAAATTTCCTGGACATCACACCTAGGATTGGAGTCACCTTTTCAAAATCCGCAGTCACACATGATTGGCAAAAATAAAAATAAGAACTCTCAAATTGACCAATCTGAACTGCTAGATAGTAATTGGCAGCTGTACTTTATGAAGAACTTTAAAGGTTCCCTATACCCGAGGGTGTAAGGGACAAATAAAGCAAAAACCACTTCCATGGATGCAAATCTCCTATTAAACCTGAGGTTTCATGTTTTTGAAGAAACTGCTGAGCATAAGTAGGAATGCCATATAGCCATAATTTAATGAATCTAATTGCTTTGAGTGGTCTCATTATGCCGGCATTCATGGTATTAGTATATATTGTCCAGTACTGAGTGTATCATATTGTACCACTATCAAATCAAGACTCTGAATAGAGGGCATACCAAGTCTCAATATGCTGAACCAACCCTCAAGCCGGGCATATTGACAATATAATATTAGGTATCGATGCATGATTCAATATCGAGATTGTAAACCTTGCTTTATGCTTTTTCAACTAAACTTCCCTACATTCACACACAGGCACAAATATAAGCATATGGAAACCGATCTTTAGGAGGGGTTTTGGATTCTCACTCATCTCTTTATTTCTTCATAATAAAGATTTAGTTATGAGTAGGAAGAGGCTGATACATATCTGGATTGCCTAGAAGGTTGGCAGTGAAAGCTTTTAGTTGTCACAATTTGTTTCACCTAGTATCTCTTTATTGTAGCATGGCAACTGGTTTATTCATATGGTAGCTCTCAATCCAGATCAGTAGACTTGACAGATACTTATTTGTGCATGCAAGTACATGCAGATATGCATGTACATGTGGACATATATGCAGACGCATATGTACACATGTATCTTTCATCTCCCCTGGCCCGTTATGTAGTATTTCAGATGCATAATTCTAGATTAATCATTTAATTCAGAGTTTCATAGAATGCAGCCCTTTATAATGTGGCCCTTTATATCTTCTTTTGAATGAGGTGGATCATGGCTATAATATTTTCATGATTTGTTTTACAGATGAGAGATGCTGTAGCCATGAAATTTGTTCACAATTTTTTTAAGCAAATCATGTGGCGTTCATCAAAAGTGCATGTGTCAGAAGAGCTCCATTTGCCCCCACAAGAGGAGTGTTTATCCTGGCTCATCTTCTCACCAATTGAAGAGCATTTCTATCAGAAACAACATGAAACTTGCGTGAGCCAGGCACATGAAATTATCAAAAGTTTGAAAGATGATGTTTGTAGAAGAGAATCTCTGTCTGGTATTTTTATTTCATCAATTCATCAAAGAATGTCAAAGTCTTGAAGTTAACACTACTAAAAATTCTGACTCTTTTCCAGGTCCTGATGCTTCCTACAGTGGCTTTCTGTCACATAATGAAGTTGTAAAACTTCTATGCCCACTGTTGAAGCTTCGTCAGGCATGTTGCCATCCTCAAGTTGGGAGTTCTGGTATTTGCTCTTTGCAACGGTCTCCTTTGACCATGGAAGAGATATTAGAAGTGAGATCAATATGTTAAAACTGTCTTTTTTTTAAATGTCTATGCTGCTTGTGCTAAATTTCATCAATGAGTTCAAGCTTGTAAGTTTAAGTATTTTTATCAGGTTCTTATTGGCAAAACCAAAATTGAAGGAGAGGAAGCTCTAAGACAAGTTGTTAGTGCACTGAATGGTCTAGCTGGTATAGCTATAATTGAGCAAGATTACAAACAGGCTGTGTCATTATATAAAGAAGCACTGGCTTTAGCCGATGAAAATAGTGATGATTTCCGTTTGGACCCTTTGTTGAATCTTCACATTCACCACAATTTGGCTGAGTCGCTTGCAAACACTTCTGAATTTTTACAGCAATGTCCATCCATGGGAGCACATCTCTTTGGAAACATTGAAGTGAAAAACAGAAAAGCAACTGGTGCAGTAGGCAGGTTTGAAAAGTACTACGCAAAGAGAAGAAAAATCAATGAGGGCAACAAGTCAGTTTCAGCTACCTGCTCCTCAGAGCAGTATAATAAACCAGAAGATGTTTCTTCCCATTTAACTATAGCTGGTAATGATGGAGATAAAGGTTCAAGAATTGATGATCTGTGCCAAGTATCATTGAGATGTTATGCTAATGATTGCCTAAGAAAGGCATGTGAAGATATTAAACAAAAGTACTTGTCTGTGTTCAATTCGAAGCTGTCCTTCGCTCAACAGGAGTTTAAAGATTCATATATGCAGGTACTTATCATGATTTCTCTTTCCTTCTTTTGTTTTCTGTCAAGGTGCTTATCAATTCTCATCATTTTATTTCCTCCAAATACTTGAAGCAAAGGTAGCTGTTTTTATGTTCTTTAGAGCAACTTATTTGTGATCCTTGCATCTGAACTGGCACATGGTTCTTGGTTGTGTCATTGATGATGCTTCTATCAAAACCTTGACTCTTTTGGTTGGGTTCCAGATTCATAACCTCCAATGAGAGTAATCTTCACTAACCTTTATATGATTATTCAATGTTTGGGATTCAGAAGACCAATAATCCAAAAAACATTGCATAATTTATGAGTTTAGTTTTGAAGCATTTGTTCTTCCAAATTTTCCCTTCATGGAGATTGCTTAATTTGCAAGCAATTACAAAATAAGTGTTATCAAAATCTCACTGTGAGTATATAAGATCTGTGCTAAGCAAAACTAATAGTTTGGAATTTTTTAAAAAATTCCTAAATAGATTCCATATCAATATTTATTTAAGAAATACCCTTCCTACTTTTATTCTCAAAATATCTCAAATCCTCTAATGTCTCTTAACAATCTGCCTACATTTTTTTGCTGCATCTCTGATGTTCTAAAAATTCTCCAACCACCAATGTTAAGGTCATATAGCCAATTACGTTATCTTTGATCGATAATCTTGGGTGTTGAAGTTCATAATCTTAATTCAAATCAATTCTTCTTTTCATACCTTTATTCAAATAAAATTCCTTAATAGAGTAGGAAATGCCCCACCCACACATTCCTTTTTACAATCCAGCAGATCTCTTCCCCACCACCATCTGCTTATTGCCACCCCCTGCTTCTAGAACCTCTCATACCGAATCCTCAACACCCAAAATGAACCTGGATTTTAGGTGCATCTCTTATTTCTATGTTTTCTATCCATCTAATTGCACAATTTGCCTTACTAATAACTCTTCAACCATCCCATAATTAGATCCATTTTACCAGTTATACCTGTATCTTTAATTAGTAGCCTTAGTGCTTAAGTTAAAGAAGAAAAGTTCACAATTTTGACTTAAAGTTTAACTACTCCCCATTCAAAAGAAGCTTTTTTCTACATTTAGAAATTATTTTACTAAAATATGGGTGAAATATGCAAGGTTTTGACTGCTGGTATTGAACCTCATACTGCTTTCAATTAGAGCAAACACTGTGGTACCAATAATGTTGGAATGGTTTTTATTGAAATTGACAGCATCGAAAGGAATGAAAAACCATCGATATTAAACGGTATAGTTGGTACAATGCCATGGGTATGCATTAATACAGTCTAGTAGGGACTAGCAGGCAGTGCTGCCAATATGTACTGATATGGATAGTTTGAGATAAACAACAGAATCAGGGGAGAACCTCCGAGCATCTTTTTTGATGACTAAGCTAGTTGAGCACATAAACTATTTCTTTCATCGGCTTCTGGGTGATCCAGTACCTGTACAAGTGCTGCTTGTTGTCCCATTTCTGTGGTTTTTGAATGCATGGAGATATGCTTCTGCTTATTTTTGTAAATGATGTGTCAACATCTGATTGGAGCTCAGGCCAAGTTTTCTACGTCAAACAACATTTTCTAATATTAACTGTTAACAATCTTAGTTCCTAATACCAACAATATTAAATCTACCAATTCTGTTTCATTGAAATGAACCTTACCCACTCTCATCTGAAGATGAAAGAAGGAATGAATGCAATAGATGAGGGTTTGGTGATTGGGATAGAAAGATTTTAAAAAGTTTCAACGATCAAATAGATAGAGATAAATGATGATTAGAATAGTAAATTTAACTATGATTAATTAAGCAATGAGAGAATACACATGATGAGTGGTAGATGGGGGCAATTCCTTTAGCAAATGCCTCATCGGCATTCTTTAACATTTCTTCTAAAACATTGATGCCAGTTAAATTCTATAGCATCCATTTTATTTAATAATGATTATGAAAGGAAAAGTAGTGAGATATAAGGTCTGCTCAATCAGTTAGAGATAAAAGGCATGTACGACCTACATATATCTATTGTAGGAATTTATGAAGTGACTATAATTTTTTAGCATGGTGTGACAAGCCAACCTGAACTGCTTGGTTCGTGGCATATTGATCGAGATAGTTCAAGGGGCTTGAACTAGCCCAAACCGAGCAAAACTGGCTTGTTTTGCTTTCTCTGGGTAGGTTTAAGGCAGTTCGGCCCTTACTACCAACCCTAATAATAAAGTATAATACATCTTGTGGCCTTTTCTTCTCTTTTATTCAAAAAGGGCGCGGATGTTGTGAGAGAAATTTAGGAAAAGGTGAAAATTTGCCAATTTTGAGCCTAAATCAAACTCAAATTAGATATAATTTCTTCTCTTCTCTTCTCTTCGTTTTCTTGTTTATTTTTATTTTTATACCTAAAAAAGGTCAAGTATTTTTAAAATTAGGAAAAATCATGCCAAAATATTATAGTACCTTTGTAGGATTCTACAATTCTTTGATTTATAATTAATTTTTAGGTATTTTGTAACTTGGAGTGCATATATAGGATATGTTCCGTAATTCAGGCATTAAGCTCATTAGTTAATCATATTAGAAATGGGACCCGATAATAAAGGAACTTGCTAGAATTATTCAACTACAAATATGAAATCTAGCTAAAAATTAGTACCATATCTAGTGGAAAATTTATAGAAAACAGGCTGTCAAAGTCTTTTCCTATGAATTTGCTGGTTTGGTTAGACAAATGCCTCTCCAGTAGATGCTGATTATAAATCGGCCAGTAACAATTAGGGAGAGATGCACAGAGGCAAACCCATAACCCTAGGAGCAAGGTAATAACTAGACCTTTGGCTGTCATGCCCACCTATATATTGGGACAATGCAGCTCATATAAATCTGTGAAATGAAGGAAAACTTAGTAGAGTTAAGAGTACGGGGAGGACCATAAGATTCAAAATCAGGAATTTAAGAAGAAAGTAATGATTGGAAGATATAGGTGACAAAAAAATAAGACATACCATGATATGCATTTGTATATCGAGTTACAAATCTATGTTTAGTTATCACAATTGTATCCATTAAGCAATCATGCATCTCTCGTGGTTAACTTGAAATAAAATGACATTAAAACATCCTTAAAATCATAACAAAAAAATTTTGGTAATTTGAGTTCGCATTCTGAGTGTTAATACAACTTGGTTCGTTACTATATCATAGCAGTTTTGACCAATATGGTACCCTGTATCAAGATTGGTGATCTTGTTTTTAAGAATGTTCAATACAAATTTATGCCCATGCTTGCCCCATCTTTATGTATGGTCTTCCCATAGATCTTTATATTTGATTTAAGTTAATGATCTATATTCATATTTTTTTTATCAAATGTGCATTTCACATGGTTGTTTGCTGGTGTTGGTAAGAGTCAGGAAATATCCTCCACTGAACATTTACTTGCTTTTTGAAAGTCTCATTGGCATGCATTCTCATTCTCATGTTATTTGGCATGTGTTCACATTCTCTTGTTATTCTTAAATAGTTTGTCTTATACAATTTTTTAGCCAATATTTTTTCTGTCTTGCCAGGTTTGTAGTATCTCTAATGAATTCAATAATCAGAATATGGCATGGTGGTTGCATGCCCTTGACCTTATTGAGCAAAATAAGGATTTCTCAAAGGATCTACTCAAAAAGATTGATCAATCAAGTGCTAGTAGCTCCGCATCATTAAGAGTATCAAAAAGGTTAGTTCTGTTTTCTTGTTTGTGTTTACCTTTTCAGTGTTTTACCTCTTCTATTCTTTCCTTTCCCTTATTGATAATGATAAACTTGAAGACTATGTAGCCAGATTTGGTGAAGTTCGATGGTCTAAAGATACAGGGAAGAATTTGTGTTAAAAAAAAAAGCATGCCTTATTTCCAAACTAGTTGGGGTTGGGTATATGAATTCTTTTCCTTAATTTTGCTTTGTTTAGGGCTATATTTTCTATAAGATATAGAGATTTCAAGCATCCATGTGATTTTGATCTGCTTTTACCGTTCTTAATTTCTTCTATATATATCAAATCATACTCCTCTATACTAATAATCCCTTAGCATACATATCCAAATCCTCTAAATCATCTTTTTTTTCTTAATTTATTTTAGTTGGCGCTACCTCTATCTTTTTATGTATAATTTTATTTCTTATTCTATTTTTTATTGTATTACCACATTTTCTCAACATTCTTATTTTGGTCATACTCAGCTTGTATGCCAATTATTTTCTAACTTTCTAATATTTTGTATTATAAAGCATATTTGATTACATTAGCATCCTATAAAATTTTCATTGTCAATCAGTGGATATTCTACAATCATGTAATATCCAATAACTAATTGCATTTCTCGATTTCATCTAGTTAGGTTTAGTTCGATGGATAATATTTTTTGATCTCCCCTTTTTATGCATAATTGATCCCAAGGATTGAAAATGATCACTCTTAGGAATCCCATGATTTTTAATTTTTATTTCACCTTCATCTCTATTTTTAAGTTTACAAAATCGCATGTTATGTATTTCGTACTGTTCTCACTTAACATAAAATCTTTGGATCCTAATATACTTTACGATTTCAACTTACATTAGCTTAGATCTTATTAGTTTGATCTACTAAGATTATATCATCTGTAAATAAAATGCCTTTGAATATACTCATCTATAACTAGTATAAAAAGATAAGGATTTAGAGCAAACCTATTATGGTGGAAAACTCACTACTATTGCCATCAGTAGTTCTCATACTAGTAACACGTCCTTAATTATTTAGGAATTTTATTAGCACCTATGAAAAGATACTGTACGAATTCTATTTATGCTTTTCTAAATCATTAAGAACCATAGGAAACTCTTGTTTCTTTTTTTATGTTTCTTCATTAATCTCATAAGAAGAAAAATAATTTTCATATTTGACTTTCGTAACATAAAATTAAATTAATTCTTTGATACTTTTGCGTCATATGTTATTCTATATTCTTTCGCATTCTCTTAAAGTTTCATAGTATGGCTTATGAGTTTAATACTAAAATAGTTTGATAATTTAGAAATTCTTTTCTCTCATATAAATTGATAGTATAATGCTCTTTCTCCATTCATCAAGTATTTTTTTAATCTTTAAGGTTTTGTTAAACAAATTAGTTAATCAAGCTATTCCCTCAGCACTTGGAGACTTCCAATTCAATAGAAATACTATTAGTTCCACACGCTTTGCCTATTTTCATCTTTTCATAAACTCCCTTACCTCATATATTCTAATTCTATGTGTATAATTAACATTTTTATCTTCAATGGTACTTGTAAGACATCTTAAATTATTTATATAATTTTTATTTAATAATTTATTAAAGTAGCATCTCTATCTTATTTTGATTTCATCCTTCTTAATCCAAACTTTTTATCTTTATTTTTTATGTACTTAACCTAAGTCATATTTCTAGTTTTCTGCTCTCTTGATTGTAAATCTTATATATAGCTTTCTACCCATCCTTAGTTTGAAACTTGTGATGTAATCCTTCTTATGTCTTGAATCTAACTTCTTATTACTGTTTTCTTTAACATCCTTATTGGCCATCTTATAATTTTTATACCTTTTTTCATTCCTATATTTAGGTAATTTTTTACGACATTCTTTTTTAGCTTTAATTGCTGGCTGAACTTTCTCATTTCACTATCATGTTTTCTTATTAGAAGGAGTTTTTCTGTTTGATTCTAATGACACTTCAGTAGCTACTTTCTAAATGTTGTTAGTTATTTACTCCCACATAGTATTGATTTCTCCATGTAGACCTCATTTTACTTCCTTCAACATTTTATCTCTGGAAACTATTTGTTTCTTTCTTTCAAATTCTTTAACCTAGTCTTAGGTTCTTAGATTGATTATTCTCTTCCATTTCCTAAAACATACAATCAAAATCATTAATCCATGCTGGGTAGTTAAATTGCCGTCCTATATAACTTTATAATATTTACACAAAACTAATGCATGTAGTAAGGGAAAAATCGGTTTGATTATAATTATACCCAATTTAAAAGTTATTAAGTGGGAACCCATCTTTTTGAAGAATTTGTGTATAACATTTTTGCTTATTATGTGTTTTATCTTTTTCCAACGTAAGTTTTATGGTTTTATTTTAAAGTTTGTTTGTAAAATTTTGTTTCATCAAAGCTACTCCTAATTAAATATGGTGGTGATAAAAGTTGTTTGTCTGTGGGTTGGAAGTATTGGAAAACTAGTGTAGGTAAAAGAGTGAAATGCTTTAGAGTGCTTATTTGGTCTTGAATATGATATATGGTACTTGACATAAACCACATTGATGCTATTATTTTGATAATCTGATGGCATCGAATCTTCATTTAAGGTTTCATGCCTAAATGAATCTTATCAACTTTTCAAAATGCTTTCTTAATTGGAAAAGGGCATTCGAGAATACCACAGACTAGCTCAGCATGCAATTTATTGAGCCTTCATTTGATTTTGGCTTCAACCAGTCCAACTTGCTGAGTTAAACTTTCCCATGGAGAGAAACATACTGAGTTGTACTGTTTGAAGGATTTTACATTGATTTTCACCATTGACAAAATGGATTAAATTAAGCTGACAGGATAAGGCATACTGGTTCTATTCATATTTATGTTTACATACTTTTTTATCTGATATTATTTAATCTTTCTGTTTCCTTATCAGGTTTCAAAGTATAGGTGCTCTGAGATTTACCATCCAGACAGGTCTAGATTCTTTGGAAAGTTCTAGGAAAGTATTAATTGACCAACTTATGGAAATTGACCAAACAATGGAGAGGCCAAAGGGTGATGATATTGAACGAGTGAGAGACTGTCCAAGCTGCAGTGGGGGAAATGGTTTTTTATGCACCTTTTGTGAACTAGATGGTGTATTTCAGGTTGGTTACATGATGTCTTTCATGAATTGCTGCTATGTATTATTTGGATGCTAGTCTACTCAATTACATAAATTTTCAGGGATATGAGGCCAGATTATTTCTTGTAAGAAAAGCACATGATGGTGCTGTATTTGGGTCATCTGAGGAAGCACTTGACTTGCAAAGGCAGAAATTTGAGATGAACAACTATTTTCATGACAAGAAAACATCTGCACAGCGGCATTCTAGAGAAGCAGTACAGGTAACCGGTTGATTTCATATTTAAGTTCCTGGATGGTTGGAATCTGTGTTTACCTTATCTATGCTGTGTACCATGTTCATGGTTTATTTTTATTTTTTGATTTTTCATTTTGTGCTTATGTTCCTAAAGATCTTCTAGTTACTTAAATTCTTGTGCGAGTAGCAAAGTTCTTAGTTCTGATGATATCAGCATTCGTGCAGCTAAAAACACATCTTGGTAGCAACCTTTGTACTTCACAAACTCTAATGATCAGTGATTAAGTTGCTTTTGAGAAAGTAATAAGCAAAGCCTACATAACTGGTTTTTTTTCTCCGAAGCACTTCAAATTATTTGTCTATTTTAATGTTATGATAATGCTTTTCAAGAACTTTACTTAAAATTGTAGCTTGATTAGCTATCTGCTGCTTCATTTTTCTATTATTGTATTGAGTTTTTATAGCACTAGATGTAACCATTAATTGAAGCCCCTACTAAACTATATGATCTTTCAGGATAGCATGTTTCTGCTTGCCTGATCTTTTGTTGCTTTTTGAATACAGTCTTTTAGAAGTCCATCTTTACTAGAGACTACTCTTAGGGTCATAAAAAGTTACTCAAGGGCTTTGTTAGGGAAGAAGGATATGGAATCTGCCAAAAAGCAATTACTTCTTTTAGAGGTATGGGTTTCTTTCTGATTCTTTCTGCTCTTTGTGGATTAAAGTACAGTTACTCTATAGCCACTTATTGAAGCATTATGGAAAAAAATAATGCCTCATTCACTTATTGCTATTTATTCCTAGTATAAGCATGTTTAAACTTCATGTTCGATTAATGAGAAGCCATGTAGCAATATTATTATATGATGCAAAGTACAAAATGTTGATACTGTAAAATCAAAATGTTTTTCCCAGAAAAGTTGTTTCCTGGAAACAAATTCTGCAGACAGATTCAATTAATTATTTATTAATTTGGGAAATGCATTTGGATATGTTTAGAGGATGAAGGAACGCTGATAAGACCATTACTATGCCAAATAGAATTAATTCGATGACAAATTTGGCAACTCATCCAGACTAGATTGGAAAAGACAAGGCCGACATCATTTCACCCCCCATGGAATGAGAGGAGAGAAAGAGAGCATGCAACCATACTCATTGCTGCATTTCTCATAGCAAGTTTATCTTGCTTGCCACTATTGTCCATCACTGCTCTCAATCGTTGTGCATGGAAAGAATAATTGTGCATGGAGAGAGGAGTATTGAGTGACATGGGAAGGAGAAAAGAGTCATCTTCTCTGTATCTTAAATGTATACTTCCCCTTGGCTTCACTGTTCACAATAGAAACAAATACCCTTTTATTGAGAGCTCATCATCAGGCTTCACTATGGCATCAGCTATGTGCCTCTATGGTTTCCATAGAAGCATAAAATATTAAGTGGAATGTTGACTTATTTCTTCCAGGTTTCTCTATGGCACCCTGCTAATTTTTCGCACTTTAAAAATATTATGTCAACTTATTAATCTTGTTTTCCGGCCCCATGTAGTTGGGAAAAGGCTTAGATGAGTTGAGTTGTGTTAATCTTGTTTTCCATATCCTAACTTTTTTCCTATTGTTTCCCATGTTGGTTTTCCTGTGTCAATAGTGGTTTTAATTAGTGATGAACAGATATGTTCTAGATGAATGCTCTTGAAACCATAAGAAGTTAATATATAAAGTGAATAAATCACTAAATTCTAGTTACAGTATCACTTGAAAGGAAAACAGTGTTAGGTATGCTACACTCTATTGACGAGTATGGCTGATTTGGTGGCTGATCTGATTATGTGCCATTATAGGAATCTGATTTGGTGTGGCATATTATGATCAGTCATTAATCAAGCCTATGTTGACCTACCATTGTGATAGATATAATGAGCCAAGAGCAGATCCAAATGGGCTAGCCATTGTTATTTGGGATCCTTGGACCTATGTAAATACCTGAGATCTCCCTGGTGCAAGTAATGCAGGACTAAAAACATTCCTGCACAAGTCCTTACATACTTCTTTATTTAAGCCCTGGCATCATCATGGAGCTAAGGGTCTAAATCCAGTCAAATCCAAATGCATCACTTTGGACTCTCTTTAGCATTGCTTGCAGAAGTTAATTATTTGCATTATAGCACCTCCTTTTTATATATTTTGCCGTGTAGTAAGAAATGGGCCTGTTATTATCCTAATGTCATGGCGAAACACTATATAAACACAAGGTTTCTTTTATGTATTAAACATTGACACATTTAAGCAAAATAAAATTGATTATTATTTCAACCATGTGCTTAGAAAAAACAGCGATTAAGTAAACTTGGAATATTAATATAATATTAATCATTCGAGCAGCTTCTATTATCATAAGTTTTCAAATCATTCTTATATTAATTCGTTAAAGATACTTAGGGTGTCTAGTTTCTAAATTTTTTTCTTCATTTGAACATGATTTACAGAATCTTAATTTGTGTTCACCAAGTATTCTTGATATTCTTTTATTAGATTGTTTCTTTTGTCTTGCCCTGCATAGGCTATGCGCAAGGAATTTTCTCAAGCAAGATTGTTGTCATTAGCTCAAGCTCAAGTATTGCGAGCTCATGATGAAATGAATATGTCTTTGCAACGATTGCGCCTGAAGGAGACAGAGGATGAGTCAATTGCTATTAATGTGCTGAGTAGAGATGAATTAATTGCTTCCAGTTTGCATAATTCAAGTGACAAGTTTTTAGGTTTATCCTTATTGGCTCGCATCAAGGGACAACTTCGCTATTTGAAGGTGAAACCTTGAGCCCCTATAATAACTTCATCTTTCTCTTGGTAAGCTGTGTCCGTAAACATGTACAGTATATTACCATTTCCCTTTGAGCGAGAGGTTATTCTTATTCATCACATGTGCTTGAAAATAAAATTCCCAAATTGAGAAAGGATGTTGTAGAAGTGGGTGATAGATGGTTGTGAAATACACTACATGCAATAGATTTTGAACTTACAATTTCTTGAAATATGTCCAGCAGACCATTTGAAGTATCTGGAATATTGGAACCAGCTTGGTTGAGTTGTTAATGGTTTTATTGATGTAATTGCACATAACATAGTGATTACATTATAGAATTTACAAATAACAATGGTAAATAGAATGCATACAATATAAAGTAAATAAATGAATATTAAATAAATTTATAAGTTGTAAGATAAGCTAATGCTTTGTTATCTCATATAATGAAATATCCAAACTAGTAGATTCAAAGGTAGTAAATACAAAGGGCGTTGATGTTCCCACTTTACTTTTCATTCCTCTCAAGTATGGTTTCCAATTTATTTTCAATATGTGCCTGTGTAAACATCTAATGGAAAATCTATCTTAATACAAAGCGAAAGGACATGAGATTTTTATTTTAATCTACATATAAATAGACAACAGTAAGGATAATTAAATATGTATAAAGTATTTTGTAATAAAAATAAAATAAATGTGGTATTATATTATGGTATCTATATCAATAACTATATTGTCTTCTTTAACATGTATAAATTTAAAAAAAATAAATTACGGGAAATAACAAATGGGTAAATAAACAAATGCAAGGAAGAAACAAAAGAGAGAAGAATAAAAAATATAAGATTTTTCCTTCTTTATTTTTCAAATTATATAGTAAAATAGAAAATATTGAAGTTAAAAATGTATAGATAAATCATATGGGAAGTTTGTTAAATGGAAAACTGCTATTTGTCTATTTCTTTCGAGTTGCTGTGAAATGTTTTATGGATGTCTTATAAAATAAAATTAAATAAATAAAAAAATCTAGGAAAATACAAAAATCAAGTTTCTAGTTGTTCCATGAGAGAGCTAAAAATATTAGAAAATAAAGAAAGAAGCTGGATCTACATCAATGATTTAATTATTTATTTATTTTGAGAACCACAATGGGAGAAAACCTGAGTAAATATTGGGAATCCATCTATAAAATATAGAAACAAAATTTAGTTCTTTGTCTTGAATGTTGATGGCAAAAAAGAATGACATAATTTGAAAGTACAAAAATTGTTTTTCTTGTTTTTTTCTGCCATATGTGATTTAGATATGAAAGATATAAGAAATAGGAAGAAAATTTTGCATTGGAAATAGTTCTTACATGTTGAACTGTAATTGGAGGATGTTGAGACGCTAGGGGGTAAAATAGTTGTCACTAACAGATACCAATTAGGTAGGATGTGCCCTTTTTTTTCATGGTATGGCAGGGGGGATTTGACTAGGACAGCATTTGAGACGGAAGCTGTTTGCCTTGCCACCAACGATGAGCACAGTTGTCCCAAGGTGGAGATTGTGGGCTGCATCTGCATGATGCATGCCCCCTATTAGTGCAATACATGGTAGAATTGGATCTTACAAACCAAATTAAAATGGCCCTAAATGATACAGATGCCCATCCTTGGATCAGGATTAGTTTATGATCAGAAGATTTAGATCCATATGAAGGAATATACATTTCTTTGGATCATAAGATCCAATCTAGTTATGTGATTTACATATTGATTCATGTATAGGTCTATTTTCTATTATTTCTTTGACAATGTGGTTCTTAAGTACTTATCACTAATAAATTTCAAATAGCAAAACTAGCAAGTTTGTTCATAGAGTTAAAAATGAGATGCAAGTTTTTATGCTTTTATTACCATATGTTAAAGTATCATCATAGTTTATTCTAAAGCACTTGAAGTAAAAGGATAATTAAATCAATAGAAAGTATAAACAATCTTGACCAACCAGATAGAATGTTATTTTTATTAAAAATACTATATATGGGCTTAATTGTATGGATGCTTTTTATTCTCCAAACATCCACTTTGTAGGATTTCAATTTTCAAATTTCTTTTATGTTCGAGAATTTCTTAAAGAAATCAGAAAAATCTGGCAATCTATGATCCAATCAGATCTAGCCCTCTCTATGATTTATGACTTAATCCTGGTCTTAACTAACATTGCATGCATCCCACAGTCCCTGTCCATTAGGGTTGTGCAGCAAAGTATACGCACTCCATTTGAGTTATACCTAAATAGAATTGCCTTGACTGGATTTGTTGACACTTCTAAGAGAGGGAGCGAAAGAAAATGGGGCTGGGCTTTAGTTGTTACCTAGATAGATAAGTATTCTCAAGTGTTAAACACGGCAATCTCCAAAAACCTAGGCACAAGGACATAACATATGTACAAACATACACATATACACACATATGCCTGTATGCATTTTTTTTTCTCCTCAAAAACAAAGAAACTTAAAACTGTATATGCTAACAAATAAATTTGATGCAATATCCATGAGTTTGCAGGTTCTTTAATTTATTTTCTAGTTCCTTTTTAAAGTTACTTAAGATGTTTTAAGATTACTTAACTCGATAACTAGCCATGATATGTTCATATTAAAACATCATGACATTTCGCTTAAGTATTCATATAATTAGGATAACTTCATATTTAGAATATAACGATACCTTATTTAAAGTGTCCTTACACATAGTAACTTTGAAAACTATATGGATACTTTGCATCAAGTGTCCAAAAAACCTCATGATAATTCAACACTTAAAACCATGGTAGGCTAAACCATGTTGTACCAATCGGTTTGACTTGAAATAGATTGGAATCTGGCATGGTTTTGGCTTTTGGTTTGGTTCAGACCCTGAACTGGTGCAAACTGGTCCGAAATGTGCTGAATTACCTAGTTCGATATTGTTTGAGGTTGGGATGGGTGGTTGGGGGTTGTGCTAATTGACATGTGGGCTATTGTGAGCTCACATCTTATCTCCTTTTTTTTATTTCTATTCAAAATTATTTAAGTAAATGTCATGCTTTCTCTCTCTTCTTTCCCTTTTTTTTCTATTATGATTTTTTATGGAGATAAGGGAATACCTCCATTTAAATTCAAAAAAATATTAGAAAAATCAAAATTTTTAATAATAAAAGGTTAACTCTTTTTCTCAAAAACAAATTCGGAGAATTTCAGAATATAACGCTAGTAAATATTTAGTTTGGGTACTTTCACTCCAAATAAAAATTTTAGAAAATCAATTTAACTTAAAACGATAAGAAAATAATATACAAAAAGAAAATTGAAAATATAATTTGTAAGTCTTTAGTCAACTTTTGGTCAAAGATATAGGATTTTTTGACTTAGGATCATAATATAGTAATCCTCATACTAACCTATGTCGACTTGATTCATAGCTCATTGAATAAAAAAAATAGAGAGAATGGGAGCTCATGGGAGGCTCTTAGTCTTGTATACCACAAAAAAAAGGTAAAAAATTAAGAACTGAAAAAAAATGCAAAACATGGTGAACCGGCTCGAATGGCTAATACATTATCGGTTTGGTTTGGTTTGGTACCAAATTGAACCAAACTAGTCTAGTACAATTTTGGTACCAACCATGGTTCGTATTGAAATGGTTCGGTACAGGTTTAATACCGAACCATGGTTCAGCTTATCTTGCTTTAAACTAAGAGTCTCCTGCATGCCACTTAAAAAGAGTGTCAAAGTGTTGAAATTTTTTTTCCGACATTGCAGGACACTTAAAAGTGCAACATCAAGCTATGTTGTGTCATGCCATTTTCAAGCGTCCAAAGTGACACAAGTTAAAAATGGAGTATCCGGGTAACAAGGGTTTGCTTAAAACGAAAAGGAAGTGGATATGGTGATTTTAAGAATCTAAGTGTCTTTTATTGGGTTGGACGTAGTGGGTGCTATTAGTGAGAAAAATGAGTGAAGCATTGAAGATTGGCTTTGGAGAAAGTTTATACTCAGAAATAACAATTAAGATGTGAGTGATGTTTGCTTGCTTGAGCTGGCATGGATCGTGGCATGCTGGTCCATGTCGTGCCATGCATGTGCCATGTGTTGGCACATGCATGTGCAGCAGCACATACCATAGCGATCCTTGACCAACATGGGTACCAACATTGGTTCGTCAATTCATTGCTTAAAATGCTGAAAAATACAATCATGTTATTTCGTTTCTGAGATTGATCTGTCATTATTTAGAGTGAAAACTAGAGAGGAGGATTGATCTCCTATAGACTAGGCAACAAGTAATCAGGCACATAAAATTACACACCACATACAAATTTGGGGAAGCTAGAGAGAAGTAGAGAAGGAAGGGGGGGGAGGGGGTGCATAAAAGACAGCAACTAACATATCAGTTCTTATGTTTGTGAAAATATGCCTTATTGTATTGATTTGCTATATGTTTTGCCAAACTAATCAAGAAAGAGAAACTGAACCTATGGAGAGTTTCGAAGGAATGGAATGAGAAGTGCAAAGTTACCATTCTATAAAAATAGACATCATTCATATTTGCACAAATTACCATGAAATTTTTATTCATATATATAAGAGGTAGTAAAACAAAGATGAAGGTGGCTAGGCCTCTAAAAGATCAGAATGACTTCTTGTATAATGGTTTACCATTTAAAATTGTTTCTTGCCTTTTTAATGAATGGATAAAAGAGTGTGAAAGTTTAACATGGTTCAATGTTCATATTGAAATAGCATATGATGGTGTGTCGAGATTGATTATTTGGCTGCTGTTGAGGAAAAAAAATGATCATATTGGATTTGAAGAATAATCATAATTATAAGAATTGCTTTTAAGTAAAAAGACTGTTGTCAGTTTTTTGTTTTTCCTACCACCCAAATGATCATGCAAAGTTCTGGCAAATCTTTGTTCTTGAATGTACAGGTTAGTTTAATTCCATACTTTCTTACACTTGAAATTTAGATGTACTATTCACTGATGTCCAATAAAGAATCCATTGTCGCATAACTTTCATCATGAAATTTTTCCAATTTTATGAATTGTTTAACAAAATTGCATTTCTATTTTTGGCATCTTTATTTGACAATCTGGAGCACCATCTTGTTTTATTTTCCTCTTCTCAATTCTTCAAAATGCCTTTTTTTTTCCAGGGAATGATGCTATCTAATCAGAAAACACAGCGTGAACAAGTTAATTCATTGCCCAATCAAGATACGGTTAACAAGGCAACTTCTTCCCTTTCAAGGGAAGAAAACCTTTACAAAACTGATGATGAGCCTTGCCCTATTTGTCATGAGGGGCTTGGCAACCAAAAGATGGTGTTTCAATGTGGACATGTTATTTGCTGCAAATGTAAGTATCACATTTTTATTTTACTTGTGCAGTTTAAAATCCATAATTTCAATTTTACAATCATGCTTGTGTGCTTGCTCTAACACAGTATCAGTTGAAACTAGGAAAGAAAGTTTCAATTTTTGGTAAATGGGATTCTTTGTAGTGAATAATGTCAGTGTATGGATGGTGAAACCACAGGTGGAAAATGTAAGTTTTAAGAATGTGATTAAGAACTCCTATTTAGACAGCTATATTTGAGTGCCAAGTTCTTTAAAGTAGGTGAATTTTTATAATTAGTAAATGAGGCTATATTTTGTGTTACTCAGATTCTTTCCTTGCCAAGCGCATTCTTATTTATTTGAGAATCTCTGTAACCAGCCCACAACTTCTTCTAAGCATACTGCTCATATTCATTTAGGTGAACAAAGATGTGGGATAGCTTGTGTGCTCCCCTTATGATCAATAAAAACTTAGCATATTTAGTTTCTTCTACATTTCTTAACTATGCTGAAATGCTTCCCATGGAGTGGGCCTAACAAGAAGTTACTCTCGCTGTGTTGTCATTGACAATATCTTAGTTGTACCTTGTTGTACTCATATTTGTGTGAACTGCAATGTCAATCAAGAATCAAGATTAGCATATGCAAAGTTATTTCTTTGGGTGGATATTCCCAACCATGCATGGAAAACAGTTGAATTAATTAACAAGCTATGCTTTAACTTTGAATGATGCAATCAGATCGTTGTCTTCCAATTACCATATTTGGATTTCTAGAACCTACTCCGTGATGCATTGAAAAGTTAATGCTACAAATATTCATGAAATAATGGGGAATCTTAAGAAGTTAAGAATCAGCAAATGTTGTATACATTAGAATCCAACTATTTTCTTTGAAGAAATTGAACATACTGTAATTAAAAACATATTTCTTGTTATTGATAAAAATATTCTTGCTTGAATGATTGTAGAAGATAAAAGCATAGAAATTCAAAGTTGTGAAAGATCCTATTTAGATATTACAGGTTAAGTTGGACAAATGAATCTTTTTTATTTATGAATGTTTACGTTTTTCTTTGTAATTTCACTTATTTTATCTATTTTTATGAACCATATATGCTTTTGAATATTTCTAAAAGACGAGCTACATATGCACCTGCATGCCACATATGCACTACTACACTATGGCCTAGCCACTGGCATATGGTGGGCATCTTTTAGAACCTCATTGTTTTTTACGAGGTTTTAAGTCCCCATGGGACGAGGTGTCCCAGCCATTTTGTTGTCCTTTTTTTGGGGAAACAGGGATTCGAATGGGGGTTGGACTTTGAAATCCATCCATGTGAGGAAAGAAGAAAGGAAAAAAGAAATGAATGAATGAAAGGAAAAATGAAAGGAAGGAAAGAAAAAAAAAGAAGGAAGGCAGTAAAGGGAATAAAGGAATGAAGAAAAGAAGGGAAATAAATAAGAAGAAAAAGAAAAGAAAGAAAAATAACAAAACAAAAAAAAAAGGAAGGGGGGAAGATGAGGGTACCGTACAGGGAAGATCTATTGGGATGGCCAGTAGGATGGGATGGGACGCTGGGGTTTCCCATTTCATGGAGAAACTAGGACACCCCTACCTCACAGGATTTAAAACTCTAGTTTTTCATCTAGTAAAAGATGCAATCACCAGGGGTATCATGGAGGTTAAGGTTATTGTTGGAGTTTGTCTTAAGTATGGAACAGCTTATCAAAGATTAAATCCAATGAAGGAGTTTAAGCTGAAGTTTTGACAATGCATAAGGGTGGTGGCTTGTTTCATCCTTGGGGGAGCTTATTATTGCTTAGGCTGTTAGCAGTTTCTGTTTTTTCATTTAACAATGAGCCATTGAATCTAATTTGCTTTGTCAATTGTGATCACTATGAAGTGGTAAATCACTTGAAAGAAACCCTTTTTTTTTTTTTTAGGTTGAAGAAATTCATCACTAATTCTAAATGCACCATAATAAAGATACTAAAACTACATTGAAGTTAGTTCCCTACTTTTTTTTTGCATACATGTTCATGGCATCTGGCAAGATTAAAAATTCATAACAACTTATTTTATTATTTTTTTCTAGAAGGAAAGTGATACTGTTTGGTGTTTCCAATTTTCTAAATTTAATTGGTATTACTAATAGTACAAAATTTGAATGATAAGCAAGATCCGCTTGTCCTCCTTTGCCTTTATCAGCCCATTCCTTATAAATCATGAGTTGCTGGCAGGGAATCGGGGACATTGCTTGCCTTTGTTCTTGTGGTGTATCATAGATGGTAGGAATTTGCTAGACAAGACTGATAAAGGTAAACCACTGCATCATGGAAGACATTGGTTAGATAAGGAAAATATGATGGATGACCATGTGATAGGAAGGCGCTGAAGTGAGTATTCCAAACAAGGTATGCGAAACTATCCTAAACTTGGTTTGAGGTGTACCAAACCAAACCGATGGGAAATTGGGATGGCTCGCTGTTTTGCAATGGTATAGAACTCATACTGCCCCATACTGCCCATTGAAACAGTACTGGTTTTTGGTACAGCGAACCTTGATTTCGAATAATCAATGACTCCAAGGTAGGTGAAGACAGGAGTGAGAAGATTTGGAATATGTCGAGTTGACAAGTACTGTGCTTTTTCCCAAAAAATATAAAGATTCTTCCATTAAATGTTTAAGAATCTTAATGGAAATTAAAAGCAGCAAGTAATAACATTGCCAATTAGTAAATAGCTTGAGAAGTTTCTTCAACAATTCCATCAGAAGTACCATAAGGGAGACATAATTGAAAGCTGGTTGCCATGGTTCCAAAATCTCAGACAGGAATTGGCCAGCCACGGATTATGGACATTTGGACTTGAACAGAAGGATTTTCAGATTATTTCTGTATTTGGGACTGTTGGAACTATCAAAGTTGGGTGACTTTTCTACTTTAATCGATGAAACAATTAAAAGCAAGACTAGTGGTGTGACTGCTATTCTGGATAGGATTTTAATTATTTGGAAAGTATCTCTCATAAGAATCACTATGGAAATTGGGTCCATTGTGAAGATATAATTTGACTTACAATTTGAGTAGAGGAGTCAACTTATGTTGTTATCTTTGATCCTACATACATATATTGTGAAAATTTATCATTGGTTTTGCTTTGCTATTTTCCTCTCTGGACACCTACTCCAGCCATTGTCTATGATTTAACCGGGCCACAACCTGTTGAGCATATCGTTCTTTTAGACTTATTGTTTCTACAACCTTTCACTATCTGTCATGAGTACTTCAAACATCCTCCATAACATCACAGCCTGGAGTATGATAGGTCCTGAAGATCATCTTGTAGTGCACTCAAACGTCTCCAAGAAACATAGAGGATGACATTTGATCCTTAGTATGCAATCACGAGATACTTGCTTCTTGACTTGGAGCCTGGAAGTAAAGCATTCCTTATATTGCGGATGAAGTTTATTCATTTCTTATGTTCTAATAGTCATAAGAAGTCATATGAAATTCAAATGTTATGGTTTTTTAAGAGGTGATATGCAACTGCCATGCTTGTGGTTGGGAAAAGGCTTAGATGAGTTGAGTTGAGTTGAGGTGCAACTGCCATGCTATAGGGAATTCATAGATTAGTAGCTCACTGGAAAAGGCCCTGATCTTGATCTGATGGATGCCCTTTACTGAAAAGGATCTGCCTTGAACAATCTCCATGACCCCTTGTGTCTCTAAACCCCTAGACATTAATGATGTGATTGGCAAGCGTATGAAAAAAAAGAAAAGAAATCTTAAGATATCCATTAGAAGGATGGTTACGTCAGAGAATCCTGAGCCGTAATTCTTCTTCATGTCTTCCTTGGACATGGAAGTCCTTGTAAGCTATCAAATTGGCAGAGTCAAGACTCAGAATGGCCATGACAGCTTCTAGCATATGTTTGATCATTCATTAGGAGGATGGATCTGGGTGAATTATAAATATAACTGATCCACCAGGGGAACAGTAAGAGAGTGAGAATTGATCCAGCAAGAGAGTGAGTGTTTCAAAGTTGGGCTGTATCCTCCATCACTTCCCTCCTAGGCCAGCAAAGAGTTTTAACAACAACTGATAAGGTGGATTATCCTAGCTGCCGACTGGTCTTATAGATTTCATGGCAGACTCCTTTCTTGCCTAAATTTACCTCAGCTGGGTTATCATTTGTTGACAACTGGTCAATCCTTCCACAGAGCCTTCTCAACTTAAAATGCTGTTTTATAGCTGATCTGATAGTTGATGAAAAAACGCTCAACAGCAACAAGGATTTCAGCTGGAAATGAGCTGAAACTAAAGTTTCTGGGGTTATCTGATTGTTCATTAAATATGAGAAGATAGATGGGAAGGGCTGCATCATAGACTGGTCGTAGATTCCTTTATGTTGTATATGATTAGAGTTATTTATGTCTTGAAAATTCTTTAGTTTGTCCTTTCTTCAACTTTTGTCCATCACTTTAGGGCATCCTGTCATCCACAGTCTAAGGGAAACATCAGGTGGACCCATATGTAGGACCAAACTTGTAGAACCCTTTTAAGTTTTAAATAATACTTTCTATGCTTCCATGTATTAGAATCATTATTCTTTAGGCCATCCAGAGCTCATTCTAATTTACGAGAATAAGCCACATAGGTTTTCTCATACTTGGGACCATGTAGAATTATTTTAATATTCTTTCAAAAGGCTAAAAGTTTGTAGCTTAGATTTTGACCAAATGGACATGATTATCATGCAAATAAATTGAATTGGCAAATAATTGCATGCTATTTCCATGTTTACTATTAACTGTCTATTTTTAAAGATTTTGCATTAAAGTTGTCTCTACCCAAAATAATTTCGTATAGATGCCCAAAAACATTATATGTTTC
This sequence comes from Calamus simplicifolius, assembly GCA_900491605.1. Taxonomy (NCBI): domain Eukaryota; kingdom Viridiplantae; phylum Streptophyta; class Magnoliopsida; order Arecales; family Arecaceae; genus Calamus; species Calamus simplicifolius. Next base: position 110,791 of record UESW01004232.1, on the reverse strand, counting down.
CAGTTCAATCTCTAAATTTTCTTATTCCAGTTGGCATGAATTTTAGAGTTGGACAGCATGAATTTTTTGTGCAAAATTCCTTCTCCTTTCTGTTGCAACTGAATTTCATGTCTCTAAATGTTTCTTTGGCACCATGCTGCTATCTTTGCAGGTTGTCTCGAAATGACAGAACTGGCTGTTGTGCACTCTGGAAAGTGTTCTCGGAAATGGGTTATGTGTCCCACATGTCGTCAACGTACAGACATTGAGAACATTGCATATGTAGCTGAGAAACAGAATTTTGGTGATCCTTTGAGAACATCAGATGCTTGCCAAACTGAAGATGTGTCAGAAAGTTCTATTTTAGTTCAAGGCTCATATGGAACAAAGGTCTTTCTCTTATTGCCTATTATACTGCCCTTTCTTAATTAAAGCGATAGAAGCAAAAATAATTTCAAAGCATTTTTACTTCATTGTAGTAAAGATATTTGAAGAATTAAAATAGATATATATTTTAGGAATTTACCTTTTTTTGGTATATCATTTATCATCTCTAGTTTAGTAAGAGTGATAATAAATGTGCCCTCAATATTTTAGAATACAGAATTAAAAATATATTGTTGTAATTTACCTGTTTTTTTAATATACCATTTATTTTCTCCTGTTTAGTAAGAGTGATAATAAATGTATCCTCAATATTTTAGGCTACAGTTCATCGGTGTTTAAATGATGAAAGAGTGACTGCCATTCTTGTGACACCATCTGGCTTGCAAATTATGAAATCTGGACTAACTCAATTGTGCAATTTGTGGTAATTTACCAATGAAACAAATCACTTGCTGCTGGACATCAAATATAGTGCGTAGCCCTGTTATGACTGGTTAAAGCAAACTGATGTTCAAATGATTAAACAGTCTCAGGCTCTGTGCTATTAAATAACAGTTAGGAATGTGATTTTAGCAATTATCAGATCATCAAATGGATCAATTCATGGACTGCTATGATACCATAAACTGATTTTATGTTTAAACTGACAGCTAAGCAAGATATAGATCTCTACTCAAATTGAAGGCAGTATATGCCAGCTGTGAGAGAGAGAGAGAGAGAGAGAGAGAGAGAGAGAGGAAGTTGAAAAGGTTTTAAAGCAAAAGAAACAAGAAGAATAAAAGAAGAGTGGAGAAGAAACCTTTCTGCATGGCTTGGAAGTAGGAAAAAAGTGATGTCACACTAATGGGGAACAGTTTGGCACTTGAAAACTTTTCGTAATGGGCTTGGACATCTACAGAGCAGGTCTTTATGCCACCATAAGTACAGCTTAACTGTCCAGAATTCACATGGTCCATGAAATTAAGATATATGGCCATATGACACTCTACATAGTACATAGTATATTGTAGGTACTTGGGCTGTTTTCATCAGTTACTGTATTCCTTTTACATTCAATTGAGGAAACTCAAAAGCTCTTGTATGGATGTTAGCAACTTATCGACCCATCATTATAGAAACCAAATCTATCTATAATAAAAGGAACATAGCTTCCCATGCTTGTCTTCTCATGCATTTAATGCATCTGCAATCATAGTTATACTTGTTAACAGTCCATGCCGGTAAGACATGATACATAGGCCAGCATCGGCATGGTATGTAATATTCAATTTTAATCATTTACAATATGCAGTCCATGTGTCAATGTTTGGTAGAAACCTTCTATGTTTCTGTCAAGGGAGTCAGGAATCGAGGCTCACAGAAGGCACTACAATTTAATCATTGATATTTAGGTATATTTCGATAGTCATTATTCTTAAAGCATAACTTCTCTAAACCCCTACCTTGAATAAACATGAAAAGGCGGAAAAGCATCATCTATTACTATAAATTAAAAAACAAGTCCAGTCGATCATATTGTGATTGTGATTCAACGTTGCTATTTTGCTGCGCACTGGATCTTCAATTGAAACTCTTTTTCCAGTTAAAGGAAGTAAAATATGTGTATGCGTCATTATATTTAAATTTATGTAGTCTTGATCAACGCTGAGCAATTCCTTGGTTGACAATTTGCATTCTGGTCACTCTATCAGAACTGATTGCTCACTGTTTAGCATGCTGATGGATAGACAGTCAAAATAAGTTGTTTTAGACTGTTAATATGATGGTAAAATAATTAAATAATTTTAAGCTTCAATAAGAAACTGTGTGCAACCATGTTCTGCATATGTTTGATCAAACATCATGTATTCATGGTTTTGCATAGCATGCAAAAGGAATACTAATTTTTAACCTTCTTCCATGAGTTTTTACCGTGCAGATTGAAGCTGTCACAAGAAGAATCTTGTGGATAACATCAGCAAATCAAGAGGCTAAAATTCTTGTCTTCTCCAGCTGGAATGATGTTCTTAATGTACTGGAGCATGCCTTGGCTGCGAACAGTATCACATACATTCGAATGAAAGGGGGGAGGTAAACGCTATTGGCAATGGCTTTTGTTTTGATCATCATATTTTTGTTAGCATGGGAACAAAACAATTTTTATGCTCTTGAAAGAAAAACCTCTGCTTTGTATTCTTGAGAATCACTACTTACACTATGGACAGAATAGGGCACAATAAAGAGAAAAAAAATGAGAGCCACTTTTCCACCAACATCAATCAGAGACTGCTCCCACATGATTAACTCAATAAAGCAATTTGTTGCCGTCTTAGAGTTTATAAGCATCATTAGACATGTGCTTGTGCTTATTTGACATCATTTAAGATTGTAGGCAACATCAATATTTTTATCTTCTCTATATGCCAGTCAAAATTATGCTTTATGAGTATTTCTTGCAGATATTCTTCTGGTTTTGGGTAGAGTTCTCATCTTCTAAATCTTGGTTTCTGAGTAGGCAAAAATTTCATGGCCATTCAACTTTTCGATTTCTAATGCTGTCTCACTTTCAATTCATTGGCTTCTTTGGACAAATCTAAAACCTTGTCTGCACTTTTATATCTTTGCTTTTGTCAATTTAATGCCTATCTGTTGTTTCCAGAAATAACATTTCCTAGAGACAAGGAATTTCCCAGAAAATGAAATTAATTTTGTTTTGGACTTATGGGGAAAATGTATAAATTGGTTTCTGATTTATCGAGGATAAACCAACCTATATTTTCATCAGTAAGAGCTTTGAAGGCAGTAGTAATCAATTTTTAAGTGTTTCACTCTAGTTTATTATGTACAAGGTCTGTCATACGAACCTATATTAATCATTATCATTTTAGCATGGCATCAAGTTTTGAACCAGTTCAAACTAAACCAGTCTGAATTGATCCGTAGCACCTGGTATCGACCTGACACCGAGTGGTTAAGAGTGAAAAAAGGATACTTTATTCTGTGCCCATGCATACCGGTCCTTGATCATGTGTGTATCCTATGCTTCTAGCAGTCCTTGATCATGTGTGTACCCTATGCTTCTAGTTGACTACGTAATTTCCATTTCTTGCATTAGATCATTCTTTTTTGTTAAAAATCTGCAATATTCTTTGCCAACCATTTTTCTGCTTCTGTTTCATGCTTTTCCTTATCTGATTCCTAGAATGGCTGTATTTTTTCAATCATTTTTAATACAAAAAATTCTAAATTTTCATTTTCCTTGAAATGAAAGAAATCGTCATGTATCCTTTTACTAGGGACTTGTATTTTCCTTCCATGAAACTCCCTATACCCATAAGACTCCACTAGCTTATTATGATACACTAAAGTATTCACAACCAGATATATGATGTATTAAGGAGCGTATGCTGGCTACAGGAAATCACAGGTTGCAATTGCACAATTTAAAGGACAACAACAGAGTTTGTGTGAAGCTGGAAAGAAGAGAAGGCAGCCCATTGAACCAAAATCTGTTCAAGTTCTTTTGATGCTCATCCAGCATGGGGCCAACGGTCTCAATCTATTAGAAGCTCAGCATGTCATTCTTATGGAGCCGCTGTTAAATCCTGCAGCTGAAGCACAAGCTATCAGCAGGATCCATAGAGTAGGACAGGAGAAGAAGACATTCATTCATCGCTTCCTAGTATGTGCGGAGCTGCTTCTAACTTCAATTTTTGCTTCTCCATCCACATATTTCCATTTCTTACTCTCTCTCTCTCTCTCCTTTTCTCACAGGTCAAAAACACCATAGAAGAGAGCATCTACAAATTAAATAGGAGTAGGGCTGCAAATTCCATCATTAGCGCTAAAGTTAAAAAACATGAAGATGAGCCTCTCCTGACACTCCAAGATGTTGAGTCTCTGTTTCCTTTAAGGAGGCCAGCTGAGATTCTAGAAGATGGGGATGATGGAGATGGAAGTTTGAGGTATTTACCCCCAGCTGTTGCCGCTGGTCTGGCTGCTGAGAGGAGACTGATGGAGGGCCGTAATAAGTTATGTTTATAGGGTCATACTTGTTGCTGATGATCTGGCTGCTGGGAAGAATGATGGAGGGTCATGGGAAGTTATTTACTGGAGCTATATTTGTTAGGTATTCAGAATGGTATCTGACGACAGAAGAAAATAGGAGAATTTGGCTTTAATTCGCCCGTCATGTAGCTTTCGGTGGTCTGAGAAGGGTGAGAAATAAAGGACGTCTTAAAAAATGAAGGCTTCTTTTTTATTCGATCTGGAAGCCTGCATCGTTTGAATATGGTAAGATGGTATGTTAATTTAACTGTAGGATCGACTCATTTAATGTGGATATGGAATAATGGTACAGATTGACTCGTTTATCTCTTGTAAATATATTTATAATAACTACTGTAAAAAGAAAATAAACTATTCAAAAGGTAACCAACTTCTTGGGTTCAGTCTTTTGTTTAATATATAGCATGCCTGCTTTCATGTGGCCGCTGCCACTTAGGAGGCCTCATCTTTCATTACAATTGCATCTTATCACCAGCAGGTCTAAATTCCACGATAGGGAAGAAATCTGGCGCATCTGATTTTCTTGCTTTATTGTCCATGTCTCCTCGAGACAGCTACTTGTGCTGTGAGACTCAAACGATGGAGAGTCATTACGTGTTCCCAATAATGTGAAATGCTTCGAGTGCCCGTTACTGTAGCATACAGCCAGCCCGTTGCGGGTACCAAGTTCTTGTTGGTTGGTGAGCGTTGCATCTGGACGCAGCTTAGCGTATCATTTTCATTGAACTATTCTTCTTTTTCTTTTTCTGGTGCGAAGATGGGAAGGCTGAAAGATAACGAGTTAGTTCGAGAGATTTTACATGCTGTGTAATGATGTTTTGTAAAGCTATAATTATACCGACAAATAAAAAGAACTAGTGCAGAGAACTGTCTTTCTCTTTCTCTTTTTTTTTTTTTTTTAAAAAAGATATCCTTTTTAAAAAAAGGAAATATATATATATATTATAGACACGCACACCCCCACATTCTTAAAAACTACACGCATCACATCACCCTCGTTCTCTTTTCGAACAGCTTTGATATATTACTTCACTCGGAACGGAGAATCCTGTGATTCTTGCTATCACCGGTAGGCTGGCCGTCGCGGTCCTTGAGCGCCCGGAAGACCCGAGAGCTCTCGGAAAAGATGTGGGCCCGCCGGTCGTAGTCGGTGGGCGCCCGCCCCTCGTCCTTCCCCGCTATCGCTTCTTCCTCCAATTCCTCCAACTCCTTCGCCAACTCCTCATCCTCGCCATGGCGGGCATCATTCTCTCCCTCTACTTGCATCGGATCTTTCCTCGTCCTAGAATCCGGCTCCGCCCTCCGCCTCCACGGCGTTCCGATCCGGTGCATCAGCGGCCCGGGCGGCCGTACAGCCACGAACAGAGGAGAGGCGTCCGACGTAATGACTGGAGGATGGAAGGAAGGATCAGGTCTGCGGGTGGAAGGAAGAGAAGGGGAAGAGGAAAAGGTGAACAAACGGTAAACGGCATCCATGGCGACAATAAGCGAGGCCTCGCCTTCTTTGATTGGTTAATGGTTATATATATATAATGGAGTAGACGGAGGACGGTCGGTTGAGATGATGAGGACCGTTGCAGCGATTGCGACCGTGGCACGCGGCAGGACGCGTGTCCATTGTGGGGAAGCCGCACCACTTCCGTGTAGGCTTAGGGCGAGGAGGACAAGTTCGATTCCTGGAGAATGGTACGTGAACGGCGATAACGACAGTCCGATCTCTCTTCGTGACAAATTCTGACCGACGCCTCTAAAGTCTAAACGACGACAAATGCGCTGGCCGGTTACACCACGCGTGCCGTGTTACACTACACCACGCTTCTCACTTATCATTTCATATACGTTCCTCTTCCTTTGATTGATGTTAATCCCACATCTTTTCTCTTCATGAGCTTCTCTTCTTTTATTAGTGAATATATCCCTCCATTTGGAATCCCTGATAAATGACCAAACGGACAAGGAAGGATGGGAGCACATAATTAAGGTTAAGATGGAGAATATATTAAATTGGACGCAACTATATATATATATATTGAATGGAATCATAGTCATGTTTTAAATACCACAGATATTGCACATACTCATTACTAATCAATTTTTAATCAGGCCTGTAGAAATTTTGGCAACGATCGAAATGACATCACATCCTAATTCAATGTGCTATCGAGGAGGGTTAGCTAGCTCGTCACTTTCAGCGACTGTCATTTATGGCATGCATGTGATTTTACCTTAGAAAAGGCAGCCTATGATATTCTTTTTGGTTTAATGGTAGTGGAAGCAGCACAAATCATTCTAAACAAATAAAAACTATGAAGTCTAAACACCTCTCATAAAGCTTATGGCTTTGCTTGAGGCGGCTGTTGAAGGGACCAATGTGAGGCAATTGCTTCCCATCATCAGCTGGCTTTCTCCACCAGATGTCCCAGATAGGATCTGGACCTGGATCATCCTCCAAACGAAGGGCCCAATCATCGGACTTGAAAATTAAACATCTATTCTTCACCTTCCTTGTAAAAATATTGCGTCTGATGCTAGCGATCAAGGCAGCCTGATAACACGTACACCAATATAAGCACTCAAGATCGGTTTCCAAAAGAACCGCCAATGCTTTAGAGGCCAAGACAAAAGCTAATTAAGCATATTTTATTGCCATTTGTGCTCCTAGACTAGATCAAAAAGAAGCCATTTACATGAAAGAATGAATCAGAGCACAACGGTCTACCGACGATCTTTTCTTCTTACTTAACTTCCAAAGAAGATGAATAAAATGGTGTAAGAATTTTTCTTTAAAAAATAAAAATGGGTGAAAGCTAAGCCAATCAAATGAAATTTCAAGCCACGTGCTATGAACGACCTCCACACTAATGTGAAATGGAACAGGACTTGTTAACCTTGAGAAACAAAGTCCTTTCCAGTTCATGCCACGCAGGGGACTGTTTTTTTCTACAAAATTCTAAATTGTTTAGCTATCCTTTCTCAATGTTGAGACGGAAATGGACCAATTGATCTACACGATTAAGGTGAACGGTTGGCAAAATAGTCATGAGTTGCTCCCTCAAGAGGGCAACAGAAGGAAATGGGACTATTTATTGGCAAAAGTTTCGATGTCGACAGGGCCACCTCCTTTCTTTCTACTAGGTGCACTCCATCGCATTACCCTCTGTTTATGTGCATAAATCCCAAGAAATACAATCCATTGACTGAGCCTTGATTCCGGTTAACCTGGGGCCGGGCCGGGCCGGGCCGATGGATACGCCCGCTTCCACCTCCACGTCCACCTCCAGTTCAAATCGTGGACCCGAATAATTAAAGCAGCAGTCAGGAAAGGAATCCTGCCGGCCAAAGATCCAACCAATGGTCGTTCGAAAGCACAAGATGCCAAAAAAAATCTCCAACTAAGATGAAGTACTCGCCCTCCGACCGGGACAGGCTGAGTCATTTCATACATTTTCCATCTCAAATCCCGTGCATCCTCCGCTTGTTGAATCCAACTCCGTAAATAGCCGTTGCCACTTCACTCTTTCGAATTCAAACGTGCTCCTCTGCTCCCTTCTCCCTCTCCCAAGGAGGACTGCGCACCGATGGAGTCTCCGGCCGCCGGAACCCCGGCATCCCGGTCGCTGCCCCTCCGGAAGCCCCTCCAGCCGAAGAATTCTAACGCGAGCCCGGCGCCGGCGAGCCTTCCGAAGCCGAAACCGATCCAGATCTCGCCGTCCAGCAAGGGGGTTGCGGACAAGGAGAACCGTCCGATCCTCGCGGCGGGGATTGGGCTGCTGGAGGCGTCGCTAGCGGAGGAGCTGGAGGCGATCCGGAAGAGGAAGGAGAGGCTCCGGGCGGAGAGGGGGAGGACGGAAGGAATGCTGAGGGAGAGGGATCGGGTGTTGGAGATGGCGATGATGGAGTGGGAGAGGAGAGGGAGAGAGCAGAGGAGGGTGGAGTTGGCTCTCCAGAGGTTGATCAGACTCAAACAGCTGGAAGCCTCTTGTATGGTGAGCTCTATCGCTCTCTTTCTAAAAACCATGTCTTTCCTAAATAGAGTGGATCAAAAACTATGCGGCATTTTTTTTTTTTTGATATTTGTTTGTTTGATTGTTGTCTAATTGATTGGAGGAAAAAAATCACAGAGATTTACTCCTGTCAAGTCTCTTAGAGAGAGAGAACAAGAGAAGAGGAGCACTGAAGCACAATCACAGGCAAGTCCCATCTTTGTCCCCCTTTTTTTTTCCTCTTTCCTTCTTTTGGTCTCTTCATTACCGGATATCGTCCGTCGTGAGAAGCATTTGATTAATGAATAAGAGTGACACTAAAGCTGGTATTTTACTCAACTTACATAAAAGAACATATAGCATTAAAATTCAATTGGATTTCAGTAAACCAGCTTAATTCCAGGACTAATAACTTAGTATCTCTTGCAATGATAAATTGGCTTTCTGGTTGAATAGCTGCGTCATTTAAGCCTTTTAAATCTCGTGAATCATGATCAGCAGCAGGAACCTTTAATTTAAATGTTTCATCTTTAATGTTGCACTAGAAGAATAGAGGCGGCCTCCATTTAATTAACAAAATAATGCCAACACCCATCATAATTTGTATTTCATATGCTCTTTATAAACTGAGTGAACCTATGACGCTTGTAAGACAAACAAATCATGCACAACATCATCAGAAAACATCTTTGCTGACAAGCTGTGCTTCATCCACTTAAGTCTAATGTTTCCATTCTCTGGAACCAGTCTGCAAGCAACCGTCCTACTCTCAACCCTGTTGTATATATGACCCTTGTTACTGAGACTTGAATAAAATTAATTTGATGTCAATCGTCCAGTATGTATCCCATCTATTTGCATCACTAACTTCTTAAGAGGCCTGCTGCATGCAATTTCCATTCCACACCATAGGCTTGACAAGTTTCAAGGAAAGATTCGTTAGTTTTCTTTTCAAAAAACAGAAGATATGTTAACATATCTTACAAACATCAGTTTACCACCTTAAACTTTGAAAACCACCCCCACAAACCCTTGACTGGCACCTTGCTTAGAACGAATTTTTCTCCCATACATTAAAACTAGTCTTCAGTGCATCTCAGAAAGCTAGTCTAATGACATTGAGCAAAATCTTTTCTTCTTTCCAAAAAATAAAAAATCGTTCTTGTATTTCTAAAGGATGTTACGAACCATATGGATTGTACCCTTTAATCAACTGATATGTAATGCTAGTCTATAGCCTTTCATTTGTCGCAGGCCAACTTCACAAAATCGCAGCACAGTTCAAAAGCTAACATTTCCCAACTTTTTGCAGGTATTGAACCATGCAGTACAAGAAAATAAAGCCGCAGAACCATTATCATCTCAGGAAAAAGCAGCAAAGAATTAGTCACTCCTCATAGATTTTCCATTTGTCTATCTCTACATCTAATTGCTTTTTTGATGTTCTCTTTTATATCTCTGGCCACATGTAGTTCGTGGCCCCGCAGTGAAGACAAGAAAGTCAAATTGCTTATTTGCAGTCTTTCGACACCAGCTCAGGCATTACACTGTAAGAACAAGCAATGATACGTACATGTTACGATACCTGCTATAGTATAAGTCCTTGTTCTCAACGGCCATAATATTGCAAAACTCTTGGTATACTTATTCAGTGCCATCTCTAGTGGCAAAATGTGGGTATGATATAACATCTGAATAGGTTTCAACATTCAATAGCAGCATCGAGATCAACTTTCAAGCTTGTTCAGAGCCTGTTCTGATGGAAAGGAAGGATGTTCTACTGCTAGTTTTGTTAATTCAGAAGGTTATGAAACTGAAATTTTTTTGAGCAAAGAGAAAAAAAAGAAAAGAAACTCATATTTCCAGGAACATGGAAGTTACTTGAGGATAATTACAACTGTATGGCCATGTAATGTCAATCTTGTTTAGGCCCTGCTTTAGTCACAAGAAGGCAGAGCACTCAAAAACATCTCTGTAGATTATAACAAGCTTGATGCACACATGCATTCAACAACATGTTTAGTCAATTAGATAAGAGCACACAAGCTTTGCATTGCAGAGTGTTATGCATGTCTGATTGACTGACATACAGGCATAGATGCTGCAATTATATTTGAAAAATAGCCAAAGAGTTATTAGTGCTCTTACAGATGCGAACTATGAAAGAATCATAGGCTTTTTATGTCCAATATGGGATGCGTGGCGGCCATTCAGATATGCGTTGCACTTTGCAATACAAAACTGGTACTATAAAGGATCCCATTTTATTAAATAAGCCAATGTATAGTTTGACACAAGATTTGAGCAAGTTTCTAAACCTTTTATGACATTTCAAAGGACATAACCAATGTATAGCATTCCCTCATCACTTGCAACTGCAATTAGAAAAATTTTAAATTCAGTTGTCCATTAGGGTGAAGAATAAAACATGAGAAAAATTTTTGCCGGACTGCACATTCTCCATGAATACCTAATCTAACACCAAATATGTACATGATCAACTAGATGATGCGAGCCTGATAAAAGATGATCAATCAGCAGCCATTCATCTTGCAACTTATGCACGATGGACAGAGCTGTCTGACCATCCCTTTAGAATGGCAGCAAGATGAAATCTTTGAATGCCTCCCACATTCTGGCACCAAGAAAATATGTGTTCCACAGCCCTAAGATAATACATATATACATACATACATGTATATACATACATACATACATACATACACACATACGTACATACATAGAGAGGGAGAGAGTTGAACTTAGCTATACTTGCATATAGCCAAGCCTATATTCAATCATCCTTTTCCAACCTTGGATTCATACGGGTCATAGATTTCAAAGATATAAAGAATATAAAGTTGAAGTGGCTTTGAGATCCGTGTAAATTTAAGGATGAAAAGAACGACTGGATCTGAAGCTTAGTTATATGAGTGTCGCCAATTTTAATTTATATATAAGATAGTCGTGACTATATTAGAATGCAGTCTAAGTTTAGGATTTGATCACCTTTCTTACTGTCAGATCCACATGAATTTCAAAATCATTCTATCTTTTTTACTTTTATATCTTTGGAATTCATGAACCATCCATCTCTATGTCATGGGTCTCTCGTTCATTTCACCATGAGCGCAGCTTTGCGACTTGCCTAGCTTGACCATTAAGACTTAGACTTAGAGGAAGAAATTATTTTGATTATTTTAAAAACTTATCTTGATGGAGCATAACTATTATGCAATTTATAGATGCTTCATAGTTGAAAATGTCATGAATTAATTCATAAGGATTTTAAACCTTAATTTCAAAAAATATATTAACATAAGTCCATAATCTTTCAGAGAAAAAGTTTTAAGTAATATAAAATATATAAGAACATCACATATCAAGAATTAGGAGATACATGAAAACAGAGAGTATCCTCTCTATCCCTGCTCCTCTATTTATAGAGATAAAAATTATTCCTACCCCATTCAAGGTGGAGCCCATTGAATTAGATAATATAGAAAAAATTATTATCCCTAATTGTGGAGAGCTTCACCATAGATAAGAATGTGATACTGTGGATAACCTCGATATAGATTAGAATATGGTAATGTCAATAACCTTGCCATGAGCAAGAACATGAACCATGGATAGCCTTATTATGAGTAAAAATGTGGTGCTGTAAATAGCATTGCAAATAACCAACCATGGATAGGAACATGATAATGTAGATAGCCTTATCATAAGTTAAATATGGCATTATGAATAGCCAATCGGGGGCAAAACTATCATATTATGGATAGATTTCTAAAGCTAGAATCATGGTATTGTGATATTTTACGTGGGCTAGAGTGTGGTTGTGATTGGTCTAAAGTTTAATCAATTATTTTGATAATTTATACATTCAATTGGAAAGTTGGTGTTTCCATATGATCAATAAATTAAGCTTGATGAGCCATCGAGACATAATCTAAAAACCATATAATTTGGAATAAGTATAGCAAAATGAGTATGCTTTTTTGTTATTCTTCTGATCATATTGATTTTACATTAATTTTAGTAGAATATTAAAATATTGGTGTATGATGCTAATAATGTTACCTTTTGGTAGGGATAGTATATATATATATATATATATATATATATATATGAACTTGTTTTTACTTGCCAAATGAATTGTAATTATATTTGAGTGTGTAATTTTTTTTATTTAACAAAGCTTTAGGTTACTTAGGATCAGGGGTAAACTGTAACTAGAGTGAAATTATAAGAGATAAAATATTTTAGAACTGCTAATACGGATGATTGTAATAATTAGATTGTAACCCTTGTAAGCTAAATAATGTTTAAGTTGAATTGAATTTTTATGTTCTAATTAATTGACTAATTGTAAATTCATAGACTTTGCATAATTCATAAGATTATTTGGCTGTGTCATGTATATAGCTTAGATAATTGGTTAAATATGCGATATATGTATTGCATAGCTACATATATCTATTAACCATCTAATTAGCAGGATACAAACAGTATCTAAAGTTTTTAGCTATGTTGTAATAAAATCCACATGACAGGGATTATATAATGATGCAATAATGGATTTGATGGTTAAAGACTCAGTTTACTTAATGTTAGCTCAAAAGCAAATAAATAATATAGAAGAAGTCAAAATGTATTCTAGAACTTGCGAACATTTTAGTCAATGTGATAGTATGTGGCCTTTCACTGCCCCACATTGCCCATGCTTGAATTGAACAATTGCTGCTCTAGGAACCTCTCCTTGCTCATATTCAAACAGAGCCCTCTCCGTAATATACTAATTTGCAAGTTTCCTGGCATCAGTCACTAACCATATCTTCAAGCACCATGTCAACTAGTTTCTCAGGTTAATTAATATGTCAAAGGACCACTCTCCATCACAAATCTTTATTGTTGCCATCTTTAAAATTGAACATTTATATCAATTTGTAATCTTTAACGCCAGCTTTAAATATCCATTTAATTTCCAAATATAGATAGAGAATAATCAGGATCAGGAGTCACTCCTATTTTTAAAATTAATAAAATAAAAATTGATAGAACTTATTGATGTTTTTGATAAAATTTTGAAAATATCTCTCAAAAAAAAAATTCTAGTTTTATATCAAAGAGACAAAGACTTATCTTTTAAGATAGGATTAAAGAACTTAGTGACATTTTTAGTTATTTTAAATGAAAAGTTTAAAAAAATATTCAGAAGAATAAAAGAAGATAGATTTAATCATAGAAAAAATGGTTAATTTGCAAATGAAAGAATGATAATTGAAATATGGCAATGTGCATGGCATCTATCCCTGTATCTTCGCTGCATCTCAATTAGCAATGGCAAGAGCTTGATATCCTTCTTTCTATTTCTTACTCAAAATCTCTACCATCAAGAAGAAACAGTGGACCAAATCTATAAGCAAACTACTACATAAATGATACCCACAAGAGAATTCAAGGCATCTTACATCATATATCCATCTCCCATCTATCTAAAGTGACATCAGAGTACCAAAACCAAAATGGGCTTCTGCCTTGCATGTACACCACCTAACAGTGGTACATGTCTTTCCCATTTTGGATGAGTGTGATGCAGGACCGATTGCATGCAAGTATTTTTTTTTTTTAATGATTAATAATTGCAGTTGATTATTCTTCCAAAGTAATAGCCAAAGAGGGATTCAGAAAAATTTACAGTAAATCCGCACGTGAAACAGTTCCTAAAAAATAAGGAAGAAGGACCGCCGAGGCTAAGAAGCCCCGGTAGGGCTTGCTCTCCTATAACAAAAAGTTACTAGTAGATTAGAGGGGTGTACCTAGCAAGAGGGGAAGATTAAAGTGTTGAAGGGGTTGCTCTGCTTGGCGGATGCGCCTAAATGACCAAGCCTTGAGTCCTTGGATCTGCAGCCAAGTATCCGCTGACCTGGATGACGATCACCTTGAATCCTGGATTCGTGGCTACTGAGGGATCTGCAAGATCACCATACAAGGGTTAAAAAATAATAGAGAAAATTTAGAATAGAGGCAAAAGACAAGGAAGGAGTAGAGAAAAGGGAGGGCGGCCAAGGGCTCTTGGGCGTCCATTATTGGAAGACAAAGGTGGCGGCCAGGGTTTCTCCTGGAGACTTGGGATGTTGGCACGCCCAGGAGGAGGGAAACAAGAGCACCAGAGAACCAATTAACAAAGATCACAATAACTCAAATCTTGGATTGATTGATTAATAATAAAAGATACATCATTCATACAAGAGGTCTCTTTTATAGAGCAAGAGACTTGGGGCCCAAGAAAATACAGATATGGAAAGAGAGAAAAGAAAAAAGGTGCCCTAATCAAATTTGGCATGAAATCTGCAGCGTCTAGATGAGGAAGGTGATCTTTTAGATGCAATCAGCGGTAGCTAGATTCGGCATGAAATCTGTGGCGTCCAGATGAGGCAGGTGATCTTCTAGATATGATTGAGATGCAATTAGCGGCAGCTTAATTTGGCATAAATCTGCAGCGTCCAGATGAGGAAGGTGATCTTCTAGATGCAATCAGCGGTAGCTGGATTCGGCATGAAATCTGTGGCGTCCAGATGAGGAAAATGATCATCCAGATCGGGAGGGTTGCTTCCTCTGCTAGGTGGCATGTAGGCTGCTTGAAGTAGGCGTGACACCAACTTGAATTTAGCAGCTGCTCTATCTGACTGTGATGGCCTTGTCTTCTGCTCCAATACTGATGTCTCCTCTTGTAAGCTGATGAACTTACTACATGACTCACATTAAAATAAACTGAACTAGATAGGACTCAATTTAGAATAAAATGAACTAGACATGACTCAAAATAAATTAAACTTTATTTCTAACTCAAGACTTGAATCATAACTAATCAGATATCCACAAAGGGTTAAGAATCCTCTGCTTGATCTGGTGCCCGCACCAATTCTTCGGGGGGAAGAACTCGACCCCATCGAGTATGGGTCATTCTGGCTCTGGTATCTCTCTAGTAGGTCTGGATCGAGGTGTTGCAACTCCTTTCGAGTAATCCATGAATCGTCAGATTCGGGGTAACCCTGCCATCGGATCAGGTAGCGTTGATAACCGCGGTTCCGGATCGTAATGGCTTGATCATCTAGGATACGCTCGATCCGCTCTCTCGCTCAGTAAAATTGGTGGTGGACACTCTTGGGTAGGTTCGCTCATGAAAAGAGGGTTAGGTCCAAAGTACTCACTAGGAATCGCTACCGGTTCCCTATATTCTACTAGGTCTGCAATATTGAAGGTAGAGCTAATGCCCCAATCCGAGGGCAGATCTAGCACATAGGCATTGGGTCCTACCTTTTCTATTATTTTAAAAGGACTAGCTCCGCGAGCGTGAAGTTTCTTAATGGTACCTGGTGGGAACCGTTCAAGCCTAAGCCTAACCATGACATAATCCCCTACACCGAACTCTTTGGCTCTTCTTTAGGAGTTAGCCAGTCTTTTATAAGTTATATTACTAGATTATTTTCTAGCTAATGTCCTTATGTAAGTCTTTGATATGCTGTGCAAATGCTTGTGCGGACTCTGAGACTCGTGTGTGGAAGGATAAAGGAATTAGATCGAGTAGACGATTAGGCTTGTACCCATGGACTATCTCAAATGGACTCTTGCCCATGGACCTGTTCACTGAGCTATTGTAAGCGAACTCTGCACGAGGCAGTAATAAATCCTATGTCCCTAGGTGTTCGCCTACAAGGCACATAAGAGGTTTCCTAGACTACGATTCACCACTTCAGTTTGCTCATCCGTTTGGGGGTAAAAGGCTGTGAAAAATTAAGTTTGGTCCCTAACAGATGCCATAGCGTTTTTCAAAAGTAGCTGGTGAACCTAACATCCTATCAGAAACAATGGTCTTAGGTAGGCCATGGAGCTTGACCACGCCGTTTAAGAAAAGTTGGGCTACCCTAAAGGTTTGCGAACGAGGGATGAAATGAGCCATCTTAGAGAACCTATCGACCACTACAAAGAAGGAGTTGTGCTTCTTCTGGGTTTTAGATAATCCTAGAATGAAGTCCATACTGAGGTCTTGCCAAGGACGATCAGGCACTGGCAAAGGAGTATATAGACCGGTGTTTGCTTCTGGTTTTGCAACGGCACAAGTTCGACATCGGGCTATTATCAGGGCAATGAGCCTTTTTAATCCTGGCCAGTAAAATTGGTCCTCTATGCTAGAATAGTCTTATCTCTTCCAAAATGACCAGCTAATCCCCCAGCATGCATTTCCCAACTAGGAATTCTCTAAGAGACGTCCTA
Organism: Calamus simplicifolius; assembly: GCA_900491605.1. Lineage (NCBI taxonomy): Eukaryota > Viridiplantae > Streptophyta > Magnoliopsida > Arecales > Arecaceae > Calamus > Calamus simplicifolius. The sequence goes on along the minus strand of UESW01004232.1, from coordinate 94,115 downwards.
GGGATACAAAGTCTATTGCCCCTAAAAAGGTAACTGTCCTGGATGGTATAATCTCCACTGGTACTGGATGGCCCTAGCTGAAGGATCTTATAAATTTTACCAAAGTCATGACAGGTCTCATACTCATCTTTTATCCGGTCAATCCTATAACTTCGGTGCTAACAGTACTCAACAACAAAGACTTAGGGCTTAGGACATCTGCTACCTTATTTTCTATACCGGCACGGTGTTTCAGGATAAAAGTGTATGCCTGAATGTATTCAACCCATTTGCCATGCCTAGAATTTAGCTTCTTTTGGGAGTTCAGAAATCGAAGTGCCTCATGATCAGAAAATAAGACAAACTCCTGCGGTAGTAAGTAATGTCTCCAATACTTAAGGGCTTATACATTCCTTATCATAGGTGGAATATCTAAGTTTAGCTTCATTTAGTTTTTCACTAAAGAAAGCTATGGGGTGATTTTCTTGGCTTAACACTCCACCTATGCCTACTTCGACGCGTCGCACGCAACCTCAAACACCTTAAAAAGTTTGGAAGTCTAAGTATGGGTGCATGAGTCATCCTATCCTTAAGCTCTAGGAAGGCCTTATTAGCTGACTTAGTCCACTCAAAATTATCCTTCCTAATACAATTAGTGATGGTGTGATGATGGTGCTAAATCCCCTAATGAATCTCCTGTAAAAGGTTGCTAGGCCATGGAAGCTGCGGACATCGTGGACGTTCATGGGTACCATCCACTCTACGACCGACCTAACCTTTTCAGGATCCGCTGAAACACCTTCTGGGGTTACCACAAAACCTAGAAAGATAACCCTATGTGGTGCGGGCACCAGGATCAAGCAGAGGATTCTTAACCCTCTGTGGATATTGATTAGTTATGATTCAAGTCTTGAGTTGGGAAATAAAGTTAGTTTATTTTGAGTTTCGTCCGGTTCATTTTATTCTAAATTGAGTCCTATCCAGTTCAGTTTATTTTAATGTGAGTGCTGTAGTAAGTTCATTAGCTTACAAGAGGAGACATCAGTATTGGAGCAGAAGACAAGGCCATCACAGTCAGACAAAGTAGCTGCTAAATTCAAGTTGGTGTCACACCTACTTCAAGCAGCCCATATGCCACCTAGCAGAGCAAGCAACCTTCCCGATCTGGATGATCATCTTCTCATCTGGATGCTGCAGATTTCATGCCAAATTAAGCTACCGCTGATTGCATCTCAATTATATCTAGAAGATCACCTGCCTCATCTGGACGCCATAGATTTCATGCCGAATCCAGCTGCCGCTGATTGCATCTAGAAGATCACTTCCTCATCTGGACGCTGTAGATTTTAGGCCAAATTTGATTAGGGCACCTTTTTTTCTTTTCTCTCTTTCCATATCTATATTTTCTTGAGCCCCAAGTCTCTTGCTCTATAAAAGAAACCCTCTTGTATGATGATGTATTTTATTATTAATCAATTAATCCAAGTTTTGAGTTATTATGATTTTTGTTAATTGGTTCTCTGGTGCTCTTGTTTCCCTCTCCTGCGTGCCAACATCCCAAGTCTCCAAAGAAACCCTTTGTCTTCCAATAGTGGATGCCCAAGAGCCCTTGGCCGCCCTCCCCTTTTCTTTACTCCTTCCTTGTCCTTTCTTGTCTCTTTGCCTCTATTCTAAATTTTCTCTATTATTCTTTAACCCTTGTATGGTGATATTGCAGATCCCTCAGTAGCCACGAATCCAGGATTCAAGGTGATCGTCATCCAGGTCAGCGGATACTTAGCCGCAGATCCGTGGGCTAAAGGCTTGGTCATCTAGGGGCATCCGCCAGGCAGAGCAACCCCTTCAACACTTTGATCTTCCTCCTCTTGCTAGGTACACCCCTCTAATCTACTAGTAACCTTATTGTAGGAGAGCAAGCCCTACCGGGCTTCTTAGCATCGGCGGTCCTTCTTCTTTATTTTTTTAGGAATTGTTTCGCGTGCAGATTTACTGTGAATTTTCCTGAATCCCTCTTAGGCTATTACTTTGGGAGAATAATCAACTACAATCATTAATCATTAAAAAAAAAAAAAAACAAAATTATTACTTGCATGCGAATCGATCCTGCATCAGTTTGATATCAGAGCATAGTTAGGGCTTAATTTTAATTCATGTTATTATCATATATCATCTATTAATTAAATTGTTTTACCTGCATTACACTAAAAATTATAAAATTTATTTCTCTAGATTTGTTATAATTTAAAGTATTTTTTATTTTTTTTTAGAATTTAATTCAATCTGTGAATTAATTGCATGCCTGATTACTCATAAAAAAACATAAAAATTCTTGAGATTTTGTTAATTTTGAGGATTTAATTCGATCTGTGAGATTTATTGCTATTTATAGATTTTGGATTAGGGTTTATGTTTTACATATCATTCATCTGCATTAAATTACTCTAAGGGCTTTCATTGATGTCAGATAAGGGAGGGATTGAGACCCCTTCCTTTGCCTAAAAAACCACCCGTGCATTCCGATCCCAAGCCTCTAATCTAAAACTGAGTAGCAACTTAATTGACATTTGCCCTAGAGGGCTAGGGACACCAACAGTTGGTTTAGTGTACTAGAGGAACTAGTACAAATCAATCTGGCGTGTGCTCTGAAATTGGTGTCTAGAAGGGAGGTCAAATGTCAAAAGACTTAAGCAGAGTGTTGGGGTTATTCTAATTAGGCACCTGCAATTTGTGGGAGAGCCTTCCCCCCTTCCACCTCTCCCAACTGGCTAATTGAAGAGTTACTGTTAGATTGGCTTGCATTAAGCCAAATCCTTTACTCTGGATGACTAGGTCTAGCATACCGTAGTCCGAGTTAGTCTGAGTCTTGCATGGTTGATTGTACTTGCATGTGCACTAGATCAGGAGCATCTTTTCGCCCGTCACCACCTCCATTACAGGCTGAACCCATGGCTAATCAAAGCATTGATGATCACTTCAGGATCATCACTGAACAACTAGCCCGAATGAATAAAGACATCAAGTGATCTGAAGCTAGATTAGGGTTAAGGTTCGATCAAGTCAAAACTAGGTTGGCATCCTAGAAGAAGCCCGTGAGCCCCACACTGAGTCTGATCATGAGACCCCACCTCATCCTCTGACCTCTACATAAGGCCAAACCCTAGGAGACCACTTCGATCTGATCCAGTCCTAGATGTCCTCCCTAGGAGACCCAATCATGAGGCAGTAGACCAAGAAGAAAGAGCCCTTAGAAGTTCAGACTTGAAGCACCTACTTTCGATGGCTCTATGGACCCTAAGGACTACCTAGATTAGGAGGAAGGGATGGACTAGTACTTTGACTGGTACGACATGTATGAAGAGCATAAGTTTAAGTTTGCCAAGCTTAAGTTAGTACGACAGGCTAGGTTATACTGGGCCACTTTAGAGCGAAGGCAATTATTAGAGGGTAGAGACCCCATAGTCATCTGGCACGCCATGAAGGCTAGACTTAGGTCCAATTATGTCCCCACATTGTATGAACAGAGCCTATTGGACCAGTGGCAAAGATTAATTCAGGATAGTAAAACTGTGAATGAATACATTGCTACATTCCAAGAGTATACCATGAGGTGTAATATCGTTCAGTCCGAGGAAGTCACCCAATCCAAGTTTAGGTATGGCCTGAGAGCAGATATTCAAAGAGAACTCTACCTAAGAAGGATACACGATTTAGAAGAAGCTTACCAAGTTGCTAGGGATTATGAACATTTTCAGAGAGGGCCACCTATCGTAGATCAGAGGCTACCAAGAGCCCTAGCCCATATCCAGGATCTAGCCAGGCCTATCCTAGTCATCCCGGACCTACCCAGTACTCAGACCCGCCAGACTTTCCGAGTCGACCCAACACTAGCCGACCCAGTACAAGCCGAACTGAGTTGAATCGACCCCAGAATAGTACCCCTATACCCCAGAGAGAGGATAAGGGCAAATCTGTAGAGGTCCAAAGAAATTCTAACCCCAGATCAAATGCTTTAGATGCAACAAACTGGGACATATGATCAGCCAGTGCCCAGTCAGATCCCTTATATATATGAGTTACCTGAGACTGAATCCGAGTCTAGTTGAGCCTGAAGGAGAGGTCTATGAGGCTGATACCCATCTGATAGATGAGTACGATGGAGAGGAGGAAACATTTGAGTTTGAAGACCTACTAGGAGTGGTTAGATGTATCTTGACCCAGACTCAAACTAAGGACCAGGAAGATTGGCGTAGGACTAACATCCTACAGACTTTTGTTAAGATAGGGGATAAGGTGCTCAAGATCATAGTGGATAGTGGGAGTTGTGTCAATGTCATCTCTACCAATATAGTTAAGTCATTAGGATTGACCACAGTTCCCCATCCTAGTCCCTATAAGGTCTCGTGGGTAGATTCCACCTCTATCCCAATCAAGTCCAGATGCCAAATACTAATCAAATTGCAAAATTATGAGGAAAAAGTCTGGTGCGATGTAATTCCTATGGGTGTTAGTAGTATTATATTAGGTCGACCTTGCTTTACGATCATGATGCCACCTTGTTTGGTCGATCCAACATGTTCTTTTAAGCACAATGGGAACAAGTATGTGATACATCCAACTCCACCTAGGGACCCAATCAAGAAAGGATCTAGCAACCTTAAGGATAGCAAGCCAAGAGTTAATCTGATTAAAGCTAAGGAATTAGAAAAGGACATCACTGAGGGTAATCTGTTTGGATTTTGACCACTAAAGAGATCTATGAATCAGTCCAAAAGGAACAACCCCCAGAAGTAATTGAGATCCTAGAGGAGTTTAAGGATGTCTTCCTTGAAGAATTGCCTGATCAGTTACCACCCCTGAGAAACATCCAACATGCCATTGACCTGATCCCAGGATCCACCCTCCCAAACCTTCCCCATTATAGGATGAACCCCACTGAGCATCAAGAACTACAAAAACAAGTGGGAGAATTACTTAGGAAAGGTTTCATTAGGAGAGCTTAAGTCCTTGTGCAGTTCCTGCACTATTAACCCCTAAGAAGGATGTACCTGGAGAATGTGCATGGACAGTAGGGCCATCAACAAAATCACTATCAAGTATAGGTTCCCTATCCCAGACTAGATGACATGTTAGACATGATGGCGGGTGCCACTATCTTTTCCAAATAGACCTTAAGAGTGGCTACCATCAGGTTAGAATTAGACCAGGGGATGAGTGGAAGACTGCATTTAAGACTAGAGATGGTCTGTTTGAGTGGGTCGTGATGCCTTTTGGGCTGTCAAACGCACCTAGCACATTCATGAGAATCATGACCCAGTCCTGAAAGAGTATACGAGAAAATTTTTAGTGGTCTATTTTGATGATATATTAATTTATAGCAAGACCAAAGAGGACCATCTTAACCATCTCAGATTAATCTGTCAGACCCTTAGAGAGAATAGCCATATATGCAAACCTTAAGAAGTGTAATTTCATGATGCATAGGGTTATCTTTCTAGGTTTTGTGGTAACCCCAGAAGGTGTTTCAGCGGATCCTGAAAAGGTTAGGTCAGTCGTAGAGTGGCCGGTACCCATGAACGTCCATGATGTCCGCAGCTTCCATGGCCTAGCAACCTTTTACAGGAGATTCATTAGGGGATTTAGCACCATCGTCGCACCCATCACTGATTGTATTAGGAAGGGTAATTTTGAGTGGACTAAGTCAGCTAATAAGGTCTTCCTAGAGCTTAAGGATAGGATGACTCATGCACCCATACTTAGACTTCCAGACTTTTCTAAGGTGTTTGAGGTTGCGTGCGACGTTGGAGTAGGCATAGGTGGAGTGTTAAGCCAAGAAAATCACCCCATAGCTTTCTTTAGTGAAAAACTAAATGAAGCTAAACTTAGATATTCCACTATGATAAGGAATTTTATGCGGTAGTACAAGCCCTTAAGTATTGGAGACATTACTTACTACCGTAGGAGTTTGTCTTATTTTTCGATCATGAGGCACTCTGATTTCTGAACTCCCAAAAGAAGCTAAATTCTATGCACGACAAATGGGTTGAATACATTCAGGCATACACTTTTGTCCTGAAACACCATGCCGGTATAGAAAATAAGGTAGCAGACGCCCTAAGCCGTAAGTCTTTGTTGTTGAGTACTGTTAGCACGAAGTTATAGGATTCGACCGAATAAAAGATGAGTATGAGATCTGTCATGACTTTGGTGAAATTTATAAGATCCTTCAGCTAGGGCCATCCAGTACCAGTGGAGATTATACCATCCAGGATGGTTACCTTTTTAGGGGCAATAGACTTTGTATCCCTAGGACGTCACTTAGTGAATTCCTAGTCTGGGAAACGCATGCTGGGGATTAGCTGGTCATTTTGGAAGAGATAAGACTATTCTAGCGATAGAGGACCAATTTTACTGGCCAGGATTAAAAAGGCTCATTGCCCTGATAATAGCCCGATGTCGAACTTGTGCCGTTGCAAAACAGCAGAAGCAGAACACCGGTCTATATACTCCTTTGCCAGTGCCTGATCATCCTTGGCAAGACCTCAGTATGGACTTCATTCTAGGATTACCTAAAACCAGAAGAAGCATGACTCCATCTTTGTAGTGGTCGATAGGTTCTCTAAGATGGCTCATTTCATCCTTGTTTGCAAACCTTTGACGCGTCTAGGGTAGCCCGACTTTTCTTAGACAGCGTGGTCAAGCTCCATGGCCTACCTAGGACCATTTTTTCTGATAGGGATGTTAGGTTGACCAGCTACTTTTGAAAACGCTATGGCATCTGTTAGGGACCAAACTTAATTTTTCCACAGCCTTTCACCCCCAAACGGATGGGCAAACTGAAGTGGTGAACCGTAGTCTAGGAAACCTTCTTAGGTGCCTTGTAGGCGAACACCTAGAGACGTGGGATTTATTACTGCCTCGTGCAGAGTTCGCCTACAATGGCTCAGTGAATAGGTCCATGGGCAAGAGTCCATTTGAGATAGTCCATGGGTACAAGCCTAATCGTCCACTTGATTTAATTCCTTTACCCCTCCACACAGAGTCTCAGAGTCCGCACAAGCATTTGCACAGCATATCAAAGACTTACATAAGGACATTAGCCAGAAAATAAATCTAAGTAATGAAACTTATAAAAGACTGGCTAACTCCCGAAGAAGAGCCAAAGAGTTTGGTGTAGGGGATTATGTCATGGTTAGGCTTAGGCCTGAACGGTTCCCACCAGGTACCGTTAAGAAACTTCATGCTGCATAGCTGGTCCCTTTAAAATAATAAAGAAGGTAGGACCCAATGTCTATGCTAGATCTGCCCTCGGATTGGGGCATTAGCTCTACCTTCAATATTTCAGACCTAGTATAATATAGGGAACCGGCAGCGATTCCTAGTGAGTACTTTGGACCAAACCCTCCTTTCATGAGCGAACCTACCCAAGAGTGTCCACCACCAATTTTACCTGAGCGAGGAGAGCGGATCGAGCATATCCTAGACGATCAAGCCATTACGACCCAAAACCACGGTTATCAACGTTACCTGGTCCGATGGCAGGGTCGCTCCGAATCTGACGATTCATGGATTACTCAAGAGGACTTGCAACACCTCGACCCAGACCTACTAGAAAAATACCAGAGCCAGAATGACCCATACTCGATGGGGTCGAGTTCTTCCCACCCTGGGAGAATTGGTACGGGCACCAGGATCAAGCAGAGGATTCTTAACCCTCTGTGGATATCTGATTAGTTATGATTCAAGTCTTGAGTTAGAAATAAAGTTTAGTTTATTTTGAGTCTCGTCCAGTTCATTTTATTCTAAATTGAGTCCTATCGAGTTCAGTTTATTTTAATGTGAGTCCTGTAGTAAGTTCATCAGCTTACAAGAGGAGACATCAGTATTGGAGCAGAAGACAAGGCCATCACAATCAACAGAGCAGCTGCTAAATTCAAGTTGGTGCCATACCTACTTCAAGCAGCCCACATGCCACCTAGCAGAGCAAGCAACCTTCCCGATCTGGATGATCATCTTCCTCATCTGGATGCTGCAGATTATTGAGAATTTAGGGGTCTAATACTAAAGATATGCAGCAGAAAAATAACCTAAATCCCCATAAGGATCCATGTGTTTCAATTAAATTGATTAGGGAATGAGAATCATACCTTATGTGAGTATATATATATATATATATATATATATATATATATATATATATATATATATATATATATTGATGAGACATATCTTTAGGCACTGCGAAACCACAACTCCCTCTACGGTATCCACACGAATGACCTCTTCACAATGGGACTCGGTGTGCTAGCACTCTCAGAACTCTTCTAGATCAGTTCAGGAATAATCTCACTAAAAGGCTCTCGTCTATTTTGGTGCGCAGAGTTTCTCTGCAAATCCAATGTTGATGGCAAGCGTCATCTTTTTTTGGATGAGAGCAACAACGTCTATTTATAATGAAAAATATCCTATTCCAAGAAAAGAATATTCTCATTAATAGGACTCTTAGGATTCCTAAAAGATACGTCTTCTCATTAATGGGACTCCTAATCTGATTAGGATTCCTAAAAGACATCTTCTCATTAATGGGACTCCTAATCTAATTAGGATTCTTAAAAGACACATCTTCTCATTAATGGAAGTCCTAATCTAATTAGGATTCTTAAAAGACACATCTTCTCATTAATGGGACTCCTTAAAAGACACCTCTTCTCATTAATGGGACTCCTAATCTGATTAGGATTCCTAAAAGACACGTCTTCTCATTAATAGGACTCCTAATCTGATTAGGATTCCTAAAAGATACAATAGTGAAGATTATTATTTATTATATTTATTAATCTTAAATATTTAAGAATAAATATATAAATAATTTTTACTAGGTTTATATAAATTAAACCCATAACCCATATGCGTCATTTCTTGTGTGCGATCCTGTAGGTTCACTCAATATTGACAGTAGGACTAAAACCCTTTCCGGCCCATAAGACATAAATGGTCTCTAGCAAGACATTATGTCTACCCAAATTGAGTGAAGATCGTCGATCCGACTTTACTTAGTAAATGTCAATTATCTAGTCCCTTTGTCACACGATAGATTGTTTAATCACAAGTTCTTGATTGTTTAATCACATCACTCATAGATTGTTTAATCACAAGTTTTCTTGATTCCAGAGTTTGACTGAATAAACTAAATGTTACTGATAACTTCTATCAATTTATTTGGGCATGGCCATGTACTTTTCTCAGTCTCACTCTTCAAGAGGGCCCAAAATATCTCTCTCAAATTAATGAGAGGGACAAATTCCTTCACGAACACTCATATCCCTCAACGTAGTTTATTACATATCCAATCATAGTCTTATGATCATCTGGTTAAAGATGATGAAGAGTCATATTAAAACATGAAATTCACTATGTAGGGATCCATAGTGTCATCAGGTCAAAGGACTAAAATAACAACATCATGAAGAGAAGTATTCATAACAGAATCCATATGATACTCTCATGGTGGGTCAATCCAATACAATGTACTTTTACATGTATCTATATGTTGACTTGATATTTCATTCATGACCAGTAAAACGTGATCATCAATCAACCAACATACTAATCTTACTTCATTATCGTTCCATATAATGAATGATTAGGGATAATTTAGAATAGTATTTGTAGGGAGAAATAAACTCCGAGGCATGCATATTTTTAAAATTTGATAACTATTATTAATGCGGAAGCTAAAAGATTACATATTAATCTATCTAATATGCATCAAGATCATATCTTTGCCTTATATATAGGATCGCTTGATCTAAAATATGCATATAAATAATCATCAAGATCATATCTTGATCCTCAACGTAAGAAGTCGTACTTCTTGCCTTGAATCATGCCTTAAGGTTTAGGGATCATATCACTTACCTTAAGGGTAGTTGGTAAATCCTTTTGTGCTCTGTAGCCGTTCAATCGTCCGGCCTCTAGTATCGTCCACGCGAAGCCCCGAATGATCGGATTTTCAAGAGTGCTAGCTCGCGGAAAATGACTTTGCTGATCTTGAATCCTCCCACTTGAATCTTCCTCCAAGATCCACCAAGCTTTTGCTAACACCAGAATCACCAGGATTTTCTATTCTAACCTTTTTAGAATTACAATCCACGACATGTCGTGTGTTGTTGTCTATGTAATCTGGTGAGGGATGTGCTCTATTTATAGTCTCATTTCAGTCTGCCCATTGAATTATAACATTAAGAATTCCGTCGTTTGATAAAAAGCAAAAAGACGCCGAACCAAGAGCCGCGGCGCTTGGTTAATTTCGACATTCGGTGAAAATCAAAGAGACATGGCATTTTGTTAATTCCGACATCGGTGAGAACTAAAGAGATGTAAATTCTAACACTTAGAATTCCATCGCCTGGTTGATTCAAAGAGGCACATTAATTCCACTTTAATTCTAACATTTAGAATTCCGATGGAAATGGTTTGGAGAGGATTAAATTAATACATTAAATTCTAAATGAGAATTTAATCTCTCAGACATTAGTTATCTCATCATGTGAGATACTTATGCGAAAGGTTTTGGGTTCAGGTAATGATTTAATCTGATCTGAATTTATTGGACTGAACCCACATAGATCATGGTCCTAGCCCAAATTAAATTTGGCTAGTCCTGAATCTATTTAAATCCAAATCAAGTCTAATTTTAAATCAATATTTGAAATTGATTAGTCCTTCTAATAGACTTAAACCAAATTGAATCTTATTCACTTGTACTTAACCCAATTGAGATAATTCAATCAATCAAATTGATTAATTAAATCATATACGATTCTCAATCGTTGATCAGCAAATAGATCATCCTAGGAAACTTCTGTGCGTGTGACTCTCTAGGTTCGAATCTAAGCCGGTAGCATAGAAATAAATTTCTATACTAATCGATGTGCCCATCTAGCAATGGAACCCGACGTCCGGATAGGTTGAAGAGTTGCTGAGCAAACTCCAAGAATCCTAAGAAACACTTACCGTATAATTTATCCTCTTAACCACAAATGCTAAGGATGGCTTAAGAGCCTGTCAACTCTAAACAGCGAATCCATAAAGTGATTTCAATTTTAGTGATCATGTGACTTTCACATGAAGTGCCTTGGCCAAGGTCTTGCTAAATTGAAACACAAGTATTTCTCCTTTTAACAGGATAGGTCAAATTCCATCTCGACCCACAACTGACTACCACAAGTACTTGACTGCACCCAGTAACCTTTCGTAGCTGGATTAGAAATCCAGGTGGTCCGGCACCTAAGTACAATGAGTTGCTTGCAAGTCATCGGTTGTGATCTTCAGGTCTAAAGGATACTTATACCCATATCTTCTCGGATTAACTCTTGACAGCAGAGTATCCGAAAATGAGTCACGTTCGGTGAAATGTACTCCTACACTTTTACCTGTATGTCATACTAGTGTCTCTACACTCCTTGGTTAAGAGGACAACCAACAAATATGATATACAATGTCCTATAATTGATAGTACTATGGCTCTGTCATAGTATATCATTTGGTCGCGAACTCTTTTAAGGACCTTCAAAGATAAATCCTCCTTTATCGTGAAGGAAGATCTTGAGGGCTTCATTACTTTTAGGAGTTTTAAGAAGATGTTCTTGTAACGAATAAACTGCCAAATAACTTTTATTAATATATCAATTTATATACAATTTACATTAGCACAATCATCAAATGATTGGCTTTAGGATACAATTCCCAACAGTATTCTTATCACCTTATAGTTTCACTATTTAAGTCACATACTTAAATGATATAAGGAAGATAAACTATTCAAGGAAACCTTTTTATCACATTAGAAGAGCATAAATAATAACATGATAAATAAAATAGTTTATTAAATAAAGATAATACCAAATTAAGCTGCCGCTAATTGCATCTCAATCATATCTAGAAGATCACCTGCCTTATCTGGATGCCACAGATTTCATGCCGAATCCAGCTGCCGCTGATTGCATCTAGAAGATCACCTTCCTTATCTGGATGCTGCAGATTTCAGGCCAAATTTGATTAGGGCACCTTTTTTTTTCTTTCTCTTTTTCTATATCTGTATTTCTTGGGCCCCAAGTCTCTTGCTCTATAAAAGAGACCCTCTTGTATGAATTATGTATCTTTTATTATTAATCAATCAATCCAAGTTTTGAGTTATTATGATTTTTGTTAATTGGTTCTCTGGTGCTCTTGTTTTCCTCCTCCTGCGTGCGCCAACTTCCTAAGTCTCCAGGAGAAACCCTGGCCACCACCTTTGTCTTCCAATAGTGGATGCCCAAGAGCCCTTGGCCGCCATTCCCTTTTCTCTACTCCTTCCTTGTCTCTTTGCCTCTATTCTAAATTTTCTCTATTATTCTTTAACCCTTGTATGGTGATATGCAGATCCCTCAGTAGCCACAAATTCAGGATTCAAGGTGATCGTCATCCAGGTCAGTGGATACTTGCCGTAGATCCGTGGGCTAAAGGCTTAGTCATCTAGGGTGCATCCGCCAGGCAAAGCAACCCCTTTAACACTTTGATCTTTCCCCTCTTGCCAGGTACACCCATCTAATCTACTAGTAACTTTATTGTAGGAGAGCAAGCCCTACCGAGGCTTCTTAGCCTCAGCAGTCATTCTTCTTTATTTTTTTAGGAACTGTTTCACGTGCGGATTTACTATGAATTTTCCTGAATCCCTCTTAGGCTATTACTTTGGGAGAATAATCAACTGCAATCATTAATCATTAAAAGAAATAAAAAACAAAATTATTACTTGCATGCAAATCGGTCCTACATCACTATGCTGTTGGGAATTGTATCCTAAAGCCAATCATTTGATGATTATGCTGATGTAAATTGTATATAAATTGATATATTAATAAAAGTTATTTGGCAGTTTATTCATTACAAGAACATCTTCTTAATACTTCTGAAAGTAATGAAGCCCTTAAGATCTTCCTCATGATAAAGGAGGATTTATCTTAGAAGGTCCTTAAAAGAGTTCGCGACCAAATGATATACTATGACAGGGCCATAGTACTATCAATTATAGGACGTTGTATATCATATTTGTTGGTTATCCTCTTAACCAAGGAGTGTAGAGACACTGGTATGAC
>UESW01004232.1:35913-80331 GCA_900491605.1 Calamus simplicifolius | reverse complement strand
TTGATGCTGAGTGCTTTAGTAAATGGGTCACCTAGGTTTTCCTTTCCATCAATCTTCTGAAGATTTATGTCACCTCGGTCTACAATCTCTCGAATAAGATGAAACCGGCGCAGTATGTGCTTGGTGCGCTGATGTCCTCGTGGTTCCTTTGCTTGAGCTATGGCACCAGTGCTGTCACTGTACAACAGGACTGGTCCATCTATGGAAGGTGTCACTCCAAGCTCGGAGATGAACTTTCGCAGCCAACAGCTTCTTTTGCAGCATCTGATGCAGCGATGTACTCTGCCTCACACACCGAATCTGCCACTGTATATTGCTTGAAACTTTTCAGCAAACACTCCACCATTCAGATAAACACAAAACCCGATACACTTTTGCTATCATCATGATCTGATTGGAAACTGAATCAGTATATCCAAAAGTTTCAAATCAGACTCTCCATAGACTAACCACTGGTCCTTAGTATTTCTCAAATACTTAAGGATTGTCTTAACAACTTGCCAGTATTTTTCTCCTGGATCAGATTGGTATCTACTCACTACTCCTAGTGAGTATGCCACATCTGGTCTTGTACATGTCATGGTGTACATAATCGATCCCACTGCCAAAGCATATGGAATTCGACTCATACGTTCTCTTTCATTAGGAGTTGTCGGACAATCCTTCTTAGAAAGATGAATTCCATGGCTTATCGGAAGATAGCCTTTCTTGGAATTCTCCATGCTAAACCTCTTTAGCACTGTGTCAATGTACGTAGATTGGGATAAACCAAGCATCCTCTTAGATCTATCTCTATAGATCTTCATCCCTAGGATGTATGATGCTTCTCCCAGATCTTTCATGGAGAATTGTGATGATAACCATGTCTTTATTCCTTCTAATGCAGGGATATCATTCCTGATTAAGAGAATATCATCCACATATAATACAAGAAATACAATAACGAATCGTTAGCCCATTTATAAATGCAAGGTTTTCTTTATTTTTAATAAAGCCATAAGATTTGATCACTTTATCAAATCGTATGTTCCAACTCCTAGATGCTTGCTTAAGTCCATAAATAGACTTCTGTAGCCTGCACACTTTAGACTCGTCTTCAGATATAAAACCTTCAGGCTGTATCATATACACCTGTTCTTCTAAATCACCATTTAGAAAAGCGGTTTTAACATCCATCTGCCAAATCTCATAATCGAAGTGTGCTGCTATAGCTAGCATAATCCGAATGGATTTCAGCATTGCCATAGGAGAAAACGTTTCGTCATAGTCAATACCATAACGTTGACGATACCCCTTAGCAACCAGACGTGCTTTATAGGTCTCAACCTTTCCGTCTGCGCCTCTTTTCCTCTTGAAAACCCACTTACACCCTATGGGTTTTATCCCTTCGGGTGGGTCAACTAATGTCCATACATTATTGTCCTTCATGGAATCAAGTTCGGATTTCATGGCATCAAGCCATTTATTAGAGTCAGTCCTTTGCATAGCATCCATATAGGTGATCGGATCCTCGTTGTTCTCATCGAGTTCAACAGGATCATCATTCTAGACCAAGAAACCTAAGTATATGTCCGGTTGATGTGGTACTCTACCAGATCGCCTTAATGGTGCATCTAAAATGGGTTTTGAGTTTGATCTAATCAACTCAGATTCTAAGGGTTCACTGGTTTGTGTTGTTCCTTCTACTTGATGAACTTCCTCAAGTTCAACATTAGAGCTATTTGTTCCTTCACTAAGGAACTCCTTTTCAAGAAAAACTGCTCTATTACTAATGAACAACTTTTGTTCTTCAGTATTGTAGAAGTAATATCCTTTGGTTTCTTTCGGATAGCCGATGAAAAAATATTTGTCAGATTTGGGTTCAAGTTTGTCTGATTTTGCACGTTTCACATAAGCCGGACACCCCCAGACTCTCAGATAGGTAATAACTGGTTTATGTCCATACCACATCTCATGTGGAGTTTTAGAAATAGATTGCTTGGAACCTTATTAAGAATATGACAAGCTGATTCTAATGCGTATCCCCAAAATGATATTGGCAAGCTCACAAAACCCATCATGGACCGAACCATGTCTAACAGAGTTCGATTCCTTCTTTTCCGACACACCGTTATGCTGCGCTGTTCCAGGAGGAGTCCATTGGGAGAGAATCCCATTCTCTCTTAAATATGTCACAAATTCATTGGAAAGGTATTCGCCTCCTCGATCTGATCGAAGGGTCTTAATATATTTTTCTGTTTTTTTTCTATTTCTTTATGATATAGTTTGAACATTTCAAACGACTCAGATTTATGTCTCATAAGATAGACATAACCGAACCTAGAAAGGTCGTCTGTAAAAGTAATGAAGTAGTAATATCCACCTTTGGCACAAGTGCTCATTGGTCCACATACATCAGTATGTACTAGACTCAATAGCTCTTTGGCTCTTTCACCTTTTCCAGTAAAAGATGACTTGGTCATTTTACCAAGAAGACAGGATTCACATGTAGTTAATGATTCACAATCATCAATTCGAAGGATGCCCTCCTGAGTTAACCTGTTTAATCTGTTCTTATTGATATGACCCAGCCGATGGTGCCAAAGATAAATATTTGTGACATCAGTTGTTCTAGGGCGCTTACTTGATTGTACACTACATTCACAGGCTGTGATAATATATAAATGCCATTAGATAAATGCCAGTCATTACAGTGACTCCATTCATAATGATATTCAAAGTAACATCCTTTATTGAAATTTCATAATTACTTTTGGCCAGAAGGCCTACAGAAATTACGTTCAACAAGAACGTTGGGCAAAAATGACAATCATTTAGTATAATGACATTTCTATTGAAAACTATTTCAAGAACTCCTAATGCCAGTACTGGAACTAATCTTCCATCGCCGACATTAAGGAATCTTTCATTGTCCTCAAATCTTCTGGTGACCTGTAGTCCCTGCAATGAATTGCAAATGTTAAAAGGACTCCCGGTATCCAATACCCAGGTCTGATTATCATATATAGAAAAATTACAAGGTGTTATCATATAAATACCTTGTTGAGCAACATCTTGCTCCTTTTTCTTCTTTGGCCTGTTTGGATCAAGTGTGGCAATGTAAAGAGGACAGTTTCTCTTCCAGTGCCCTTGCATCTTGCAGTGAAAGCATTCACTTGACTTTTATCAACTTTCTTCTTCTGCATCTGACCCACTTATAGATGTCCTAGCATGTTGCACCTTTTTCTTATTCTTTTTCTTCTTCCCTTTCCCAAAGGGTTTACGCCTACCTTAGATCCTTCAACCACATTAACCAAACCCTTAAAGAGCTGGTTATCCTTCTCAAAGTTCTGTAACAACCCAACAAACCGTGGTAGTTGACTGCAGGCTTTGTCATTCGAAAATGAGTAAGGAAAGGTCGGAAGGATGGAGGCAAGGAATTCAGGATCGCATTTTTTCCAACTGCTCATGTAGGGGAAAGCCGAGCTTGCTGAGGAGTTCTATCTTCTCAATCATGTACAATACATGATCAGTGACATGAGATCCATCCCTCATTCGAGCATTAAAATAGCACAACTAGTCTTGTGCCTTTCAACGTCATCGGGTGTGCCGAAAGATTCATTCAACGCTTGAATAATTTCTTCTGGCTGAGCATTCTTGAATCGGCGACCGAATTCATCGTTCATTGCTGCTAGCATGATACAACGCACGCTAGTTCTATCATTGAGCCACTTCTGATAAGTGTCTCTCTCAGAACTTTGGGTGTTTGCATCAGGTATCTTTGGTGCAGGATTATTCAGAATATATAGAATCCTCTCATGCTCAAGGACGATCTTAAGTTTTCTAAACCAGCTATTGAAATTGGAACCATTCAACTTGTCACTATCCAATAGGGACCTTAATGATAAATTAGTGGCCATGTTCTGCATAAGGAAAAACTAAAGTTTATTAGTATATAAATTGATTCAGTCTAAAGACTTGGACTTTAGTCTAAAGATTCTTCCACTATTTTGTTCAAATTGGCAGCCTCTACACCCCAATTTGAAGAATTATTCTTAATTCTTTAGCGGGCACTAAGATCTACATAAACTACATACAGGCCCAAGTGAAGCTTGGCTAACCATATGCATCTAAGAGTAGGTTCAAAACCAATTGTTTCCCAAAATAATTCTTAGTGTTCAGTTTTGCCCCATGTACCTCTTCAGCAGGCATGAAGTGCCTCCACTGAAAGTTCTGGTTAGGTCCAACCATTAAATGATATAATCAGTGTAACCTATCAATAGACAACCAAGCCCGAGTGAAGCTCGGCTCACCTGACTATCTATTTAATAGTTACGCTGACTTATCATATAATGAATGATAATTCGATGGTTGACAAGCACCAGGCATGGAGTGCCTCCAATGATTATCAAGACATCGGACTCATTATCACCCACCTTAATGGGAGGCTATGATCTAGTTATCATATAACTATTTCATTTTAAGGACCTAATAATTTTAGAGGATTTAATAATCTGAAGATAAATTGACTAATCAAGTTCTCCCACTGAATCTATGAAATCAGTAGAATGAAACAAGATTAAGTCAGGTTAAGTGGCACCTAAATCAGTCAGACTGATTTCCTTACAGGCATGGGTCAACCGAATCAGGTAAATGATCTGAATCATAAATGGTTTACCACATTGACCAGGTGAGTGAGATCGATGGGAGGGATATGCCATTAACTCGTTAAAGACGCATCAATACGAGTAGCTCCCAATTAAAAACCATTCGATCGTTGATCCTAGAGCAACTTGCCAACTCACCTTGACATCATATGGTTAACCAATTTTGATTTGACCATCTAAGAGATTCATGCTCAACCACGGAGCCTAATCTACTTCCATTTGGTTTAATCAAAGAGAAGGACATGATCACTACAACTATTGTTTGATTTAGAGCATTCTTAACCTAATCTAATTAATTAGATTTGATCAAATACTCTTTTAGTCCAGTTGATTTAAACCTTAGGGTCTAACCCTTTATGGACCGATTTAGCTAACCCAAAAAATTAATATATTTCATGTTTACATGTCATATATTTTAATCAAGCATCACTTGAATTATGTTACTACTCATAATTCCTATATTTAGATCATATCTAAATAGATTATGAATTAATATTTGACATTCAAATAAAACTCTCATAAATATTTGTATGTTTCATAACATAGACACAAGCCATCATATCTCATATCTATATTTTATACTAAACATGCAAATATCATGCTTTTATACAACATCAATATAAAATATTTTTGAGAGTGAGTGTAATCTATGTTTTGATGCCAAAGCTCAATTTAAATTTTCTTTAGACTAAGCATCGATGATAAAACAATCGCATGGCAATATGTCACAGAATACCTCATTGAATGGGTAATTTAGATTTTTAATCCATCTGTGACCATATGGCCTTGTGATCAGTTTTAGCCATAATTACATAATTAATAAGAAAATTAATTTACATGCAATAAATTAGATCAAATCAAAACCATGGCTCTGATACCATTTGTAGGGAGAAATAACTCCGAGGCATGCATATTTTTAAAATTTGAAAACTATTATCATGCGGAATTTTAAAGATTACATATTAATCTATCTAACATGCATCAAGATCATATCTTTGCCTTATATATAGGATCGATTGATCTAAAATATGCATATAAATAATATCAAGATCATATCTTGATCTTCAAGATGAAGTCATACTACTTATCTTGAAGCCTGCCTTAAGATCTAGGGATCAATCGCTTACCTTAAGAACAGTAGGTAAATCCTTATTGCTCTGCAGCCGTTCAATCGTCCGGCCTCTATCGTCCACGCGAAGCCCCGAATGATCGGATTTCAAGAGTGCTAGCTCGCGGAAAAATACTTTGCTGATCTTGAATTTCCTCCAAGATCCACCACGCTTTCGCTAACACCAGAATCACCAGGATTTTCTATTCTAACCTTTTTAGAATTACAATCCACAACATATCGTGTATTGTTGTTCTATGTTCTGGTAAGGGATGTGCCTCTATTTATAGTCTCATTTAGCCTTGATTGAATTCTGACATTAAGAATTCCAATTTGGTAAAAGCGAAGAGACGCCGAAG
Source organism: Calamus simplicifolius (assembly GCA_900491605.1). Taxonomy (NCBI): domain Eukaryota; kingdom Viridiplantae; phylum Streptophyta; class Magnoliopsida; order Arecales; family Arecaceae; genus Calamus; species Calamus simplicifolius. The sequence continues at coordinate 74,218 of UESW01004232.1, read as the reverse complement.
GCGCGGTGCTTGGTTAATTCCGACGTTCGGTGAAAACCAAGGAGACAAATTCCGACATCGGTCTAAAGAGATGTGCTAAAAATCATCGAGATTCAAAGGGCACAAAATTAATTCTAACATTTAAATTCCAATGGAAATTGGAGAATTTTAATACATTAAATTCTAAATGAGAATTTAATCTCTCAGACATCTCATCATATGAGATCCTTATGCGAGAGGTTTGGGTTCAGGTGATGGTTTAATCTGATATGAATTTATTGGACTGAACCCACATAGATCATGGTCCTAGCCCAAATCAAATTTGGCTAGTCCTGAATCTATTTAAATCCAAATCAAGTCTAATTTCAAATCAATATTTGAAATTGATTAGTCCTTCTAATAGACTTAAACCAAATTGAATCTTATTCACTTGTACTTAACCCAATTGAGATAATTCAATCAATCAAATTGATTAATTAAATCATATACGATTCTCAATCGTTGATCAGCAAATAGATCATCCTAGGAAACTTCTATGTGTGTGACTCTCTAGGTTCGAACCTAAGCCGGTAGCATAGAAACAACTTTCTATACTAATCGATGTGCCATCTAGCAATGGAACCCGACGTCCGGATAGGTCGAAGAGTTGCTGAGCAAACTCCAAGAACCCTAAGAAACAGTTACCGTATAATTCATCCTCTTGACCACAAATGCTAAGGATGGCTTAAGAGCCTGTCAACTCTAAATAGCAAATCCATAAAGTGATTTCAACTTTAGTGATCATGTGACTTTCACATGAAGTGCCTTGGCCAAGGTCTTGCTAAATTGAAACACAAGCATTTCTCCTTTTAACGGGATAGGTCAAATTCCATCTGATCCACAACTGACTACCACAAGTACTTGACTGCACCCAGTAACCTTTCGTAGCTGGATTAGAAATCAGGTGGTCCGGCACCTAAGTACAATGAGTTGCTTGCAAGTCATGGTTGTGATCTTCAGGTCTAAAGGATACTTATACCCATATCTTCTCGGATTAACTCTTGACAGCAGAGTATCCGAAAATGAGTCACGTTCGGTGAAATGTACTCCTACACTTTCACCTGTATGTCATACTAGTGTCTCTACACTCCTTGGTTAAGAGGACAACCAACAATATGATATACAATGTCCTATAATTGATAGACTATGGCCCTGTCATAGTATATCATTTGGTCGCGAACTCTTTTAAGGACCTTCAAAGATAAATCCTTCTTTATCGTGAAGGAAGATCTGAGGGCTTCATTACTTTCAGGAGTATTAAGAAGATGTTCTTGTAATGAATAAACTTTCAAATAACTTTTATTAATATATCAATTTATATACAATTTACATTAGCACAATCATCAAATGATTGGCTTTAGGATACAATTCCCAACAGTATTCTTATCACCTTATAGTTTCACTATTTAAGTCACATACTTAAATGATATAAGGAAGAATAAACTATTCAAGGAAACCTTTTTATCACATTAGAAGAGCATAAATAATAACATGATAAATAAAATGATTTATTAAATAAAGATAATACCATAAATGACAGCAAATATCCTGATGGCCTAGGGCACATCACCAGCACAGATTTCATGCCAAATTAAGCTGCCGCTAATTGCATCTCAATCATATCTAGAAGATCACTTGCCTTATCTGGATGCCACATATTTCATGCCGAATTCAGCTACCGCTTATTGCATCTAGAAGATCACCTTCCTCATCTGGATGAGGCAGATTTCAGGCCAAATTTGATTAGGGCACCTTTTTTTTTCTTTTCTCTCTTTTTTCATATCTGTATTTTCTTGGGCCCCAAGTCTCTTGCTCTTAAAAGAGATCCTCTTGTATGAATGATGTATCTTTTATTATTAATCAATCAATCCAAGTTTTGAGTTATTGTAATTTTTGTTAATTGGTTCTCTGGTGCTCTTGTTTCCCTCCTCCTGCGTGTGCCAACTTCCTAAGTCTCCAGGAGAAACCCTGGCCGCCACCTTTGTCTTCCAATAGTGGACGCCCAAGAGCCCTTGGCCGCCCTTCCCTTTTCTCTACTCCTTCCTTATCTCTTTGCCTCTATTCTAAATTTTCTCTATTAATCTTTAACCCTTGTATGGTGATATTGCAGATCCCTCAGTAGCCACGAATTCAGGATTCAAGGTGATCGTCATCCAGGTCAGTGGATACTTGCCGTAGATCCGTGGGCTAAAGGCTTGGTCATCTAAGGCACATCCGCCAGGCAGAACAACCCCTTCAATACTTTGATCTTTCCCCTCTTGCCAGGTACACCCTCTAATCTACTAGTAACTTTATTGTAGGAGAGCAAGCCCTACCGAGGCTTCTTAGCCTCAGCGGTTATTCTTCTTTATTTTTTAGGAACTGTTTCGCATGCTGATTTACTGTGAATTTTCCTGAATCCCTCTTAGGCTATTACTTTGGAAGAATAATCAACTGCAATCATTAATCATTAAAAGAAACAAAAAAAAATTTTATTACTTGCATGCGAATCAGTCCTACATCACTATGCATCATGAAATCACACTTCTTAAGGTTTGCATATAGGCTATTCTCTCACTATGCATCATAAAATCACACTTATTAAGGTTTGCATATAGGCTATTCTCTCTAAGGGTCAGACAGATTAATCTGAGATGGTTAAGATGGTCCTCTTTGGTCTTGCTATAAATTAATATATCATCAAAGTAGACCACTAAGAATTTTCCGTGTACTCTTTCAGGACCTGGGTCATGATTCTCATGAATGTGCTAGGTGCATTTGACAGCCCAAAAGGCATCGCGACCCACTCAAACAGACCATCTCTAGTCTTAAATGCAGTCTTTCACTCATCCCCTGGTCTAATCTAACCTGATGGTAGCCACTCTTAAGGTCTATTTTGAAAAAGATAGTGGCACCCGCCATCATATCCAACATGTCATCTAGTCTGGGGATAGGGAACCTATACTTGATAGTGATTTTGTTGATGGCCCTACTGTCCATGCACATTCTCAGGTACCATCCTTCTTAGGGGTTAATAGTGCAGGAACTGCACAAAGACTTAAGCTCTCCCTAATGAAACCTTTCCTAAGTAATTCTCCCACTTGTTTTTATAGTTCTTGATGCTCAGTGGGGTTCATCCTATAATGGGGAAGGTTTGGAGGGTGGATCCTGGGATCAGGTCAATGGCATGTTGGATGTTTCTCAGGGGTGGTAACTGATCAAGCAATTCTTCAAGGAAGACATCCTTAAACTCCTCTAGGATCTCAATTACTTCTGGGGTTGTTCCTTTTGGACTGATTCATAGATCTCTTTAGTGGTCAAAATCCAAACAGGATTACCCTCAGTGATGTCCTTTTCTAATTCCTTAGCTTCAATCAGATTAACTCTTGGCTTGCTATCCTTAAGGTTGCTAGATCCTTTCTTGATTGAGTTCCTAGGTGGAGTTGGATGTATCACATACTTGTTCCATTGTGTTTAAAAGAGCAGATGTTGGATCGACAAAACAAGGTGGCATCGTGATCGTAAAGCCAAGGTCGACCTAATATAATACTACTAACACCCATAGGAATTACATCGCACCATACCTTTTCTCATAATTTTGCAATTTGATTAGTATTTGGCATCTGGACTTGATTGGGATAGAGGTGGAATCTACCCACGAGACCTTATAAGGACTAGGATGGGGAACTGTGGTCAATCCTAATGACTTAACTGTATTGGTAGAGACGGCATTGACATAACTCCTGCTATCCACTATGATCTTGAGCACCTTAACCCCTATCTTAACAAAAATCTGTAGGATGTTAGTCCTACGCCAATCTTCCTGGTCCTTAATTTGAGTCTGGGTCAAGATACATCTAACCACTCCTAGTAGGTCTTCAGACTCAAATGTTTCCTCCTCTCCATCGTACTCATCTATCAGATGGGTATCAGCCTCATAGACCTCTCCCTCAGGCTCAACTAAACTCGGATTCAGTCTTAGGTAACTCATCTATATGAAGGGATCTGATTGGGCACTGGCTGATCATATGTCCCAGTTTGTTGCATCTAAAGCATTTGATCCAGGGGTTAGAATTTCTTTGGACCTCTACAGATTTGCCCTTATCCTCTCTCTGGGGTATAGGGGTACTATTTGGGATTGACTCAACTCAGTTCGGCTTGTACTGGGTCGGCTAGTGTTGGGTCGACTCAGGAAAGTCTGGCGGGGGTCTAAGTACTGGTAGGTTTGGGATGACTAGGATAGGCCTGGCTAGATCCTGGATATGGGCTAGGGCTCTTGGTAGCCTCTGATCTACGATAGGGTGGCCCTCTCTAAAAACGTTCATAATCTTTAGCAACTTGGTAAGCTTCTTCTAAATCGTGTACCCTTCTTAGGTAGAGTTTTCTTTGAATATCTGCTCTCAGGCCATACCTAAACTTGGATAGGGTGACTTCCTCAGACTGAACGATATTACACCTCATGGTATACTCTTGGAATGTAGCAATGCATTCATTCACAGTTTTACTACCCTGAATTAATCCCTGCCACTGGTCCAATAGGCTCTGTTCATACGATGTGGGGACATAATTGGACCTAAGTCTAGCCTTCATGGCGTGCCAGGTGACTATGGGGTCTCTTCCCTCTAATAATTGCCTTCGCTCTAAAGTGGCCCAGTATAACCTAGCCTGTCGTACTAACTTAAGCTTGGCAAACTTAAACTTACGCTCTTCAGACATGTCATACCAGTCAAAGTACTGGTCCATCCCTTCCTCCCAATCTAGGTAGTCCTTAGGGTCCATAGAGCCATCGAAAGTAGGTGCTTCAAGTCTGACACTTCTAAGGGCTCTTTCTTCTTGGTCTACTGTCTCATGATTGGGTCTCCTAGGGAGGACATCTAAGACTAGATTAGGTCGAAGTGGTCTCCTAGTGTTTGGCCTTATGTAGAGGTCAGGCTGTTGGGCTCTCCTAGGATGAGGTGGGGTCTCATGATCAGACTCAGTGTGGGGCTCACGGGCTTCTTCTAGGATGCCCAACCTAGTTTCGACTTGATCGAACCTGGACCCTAATCTAGCCTTAGATTGCTTGATGTCTTGGTTCATTCGGGCTAGTTGTTCAGTGATGATCCTTAAGTGATCATCAATGCTTTGATTAGCCATGGGTTCAGCCTGTAATGGAGGTGGTGACGGGCGAAAAGATGCTCCTGATCTAGTGTACATGCAAGCACAATCAAGCATACAAGACTCAGACTGACTCGGACTACGGTATGCTAGACCTAGTCATCCAGAGTAAAGGATTTGGCTTAATGTAAGCCAATCTAACAGTAACTCTTCAATTGGCCAGTTGCGACAGATGGAAGGGGGGAGGCTCATCCCGTAAATTGCAGGTGCCTAATTAGAATAACCCCAACACTTCGCTTAAGTCGTTTGACATTTAACCTCCCTTCTAGACACCAATTTCAGAGCACACGCCAGATTGATTTGTACTAGTCTCCTCCAGTACACTAAACCGACTGTTGGTGTCCCTAGCCCTCTAGGGCAAATGTCAATTAAGTTGCTACTCAGTTTTAGATTAGAGGCTTGGGATCGGAATGCACGGGTGTTTGTTTTGGGCCAAGGAAAGGGTCTCAATCCCTCCCTTATCTGACATCAATGAAACCCTTAAGAGTAATTTAATGCAGATGAATAACATATAAAACACAAACCCTAATCTAGAAATCTGTAAATAGCAATAAATCTCTTTTTTTTTTTTCATAGTGCAAATTAAATCCTCAAAAATTAACAAAATCTCAAGAATTTTTATATTTTTTTATGAGTAATCAGGCATGCAATTAATTCACAGATTGAATTAAATTCTTAAAAAATAACAAAAAATACTTTAAATTATAAAGAATCTAGAGAAATAAATTTTGTAATTTTCTGATTGTATGCATGTAGAAACAATTCAATTAAAATTAAGCCCTAACCAGGCTCTGATACCAAACTGATGCTAGACCGATTCGCATGCAAGTATTTTTTTTTTTATTGATTAATAATTACAGTTGATTATTCTTCCAAAGTAATAGCCAAAGAGGAATTCAGAAAAATTTACAGTAAATCCGCACATGAAACAGTTCCTAAAAAATAAGAAAGAAGGACCGCCGAGGCTAAGAAGCCCCGGTAGGGCTTGCTCTCCTACAATAAAGTTACTAGTAGATTAGAGGGGTATACCTGGCAAGAGAGGGAAGATCAAAGTGTTGAAGGGGTTGCTCTGCCTGGCGAATGTGCCCTAGATGACCAAGCCTTGAGCCTACGGATCTGCGGCCAAGTATCCGCTGACCTGAATGATGATCACCTTGAATCCTGGATTTGTGGCTACTGAGGGATCTGCACCAAAAGCTCTTGGGCATCCACTATTGAAGACAAAGGTGGCGGCCAGGGTTTCTCCTGGAGACTTAGGATGTTGGCACACGCAGGAGGAGGAAACAAGAGCACCATAGAACCAATTAACAAAGATACAATAACTTAAAACTTGGATTGATTGATTAATAATAAAAGATACATCATTCATACAAGAGGGTCTCTTTTATAAGCAAGAGACTTGGGGCCCAAGAAAATACAGATATAGAAAGAGAAAAAAAAAAAAGGCGCCCTAATAAAATTGGCATGAAATCTACAGCGTCCAGAGGAGGAAGGTGATCTTCTAGATGCAATCAGCGGAAGCTGGATTTGGCATGAAATCTGCAGCGTCTTCAGATGCAATGAAGGCATGAAAAGCGTCCAGATGAAGGTAATTCTAGATGCAATCAGTGGCAGCTGGATTCGGTATGAAATCTGTGGCGTCCAGATGAGGAAAATGATCATCCAGATCGAAAGGTTGCTTCCTCTGCTAGGTGGCATATGGGCTGCTTGAAGTAGGTGTGGCACCAACTTGAATTTAGCAGCTGCTATGTGACTGTGATGGCCTTGTCTTCTACTCCAATACTGATGTCTTCTCTTGTAAGCTGATGAACTTACTACAGGACTCACATTAAAATAAAATGAACTGGATAGGACTTAATTTAGAATAAAAAGAACTGGACGGGACTCAAAATAAACTAAACTTTATTTTTCAACTCAAGACTTGAATCATAACTAATTAGATATTCACAGAGGATTAAGAATCCTTGCTTGATCCTGATGCCCGCACCAGAGTGACCCCATATTATATCTCTATACATATTATATGTGGGGCTATTGTAATATTCTAAATTTAGTTTCACATTAGATTAAAAAAATGTTATGTGCTGATAACTCAAGTTTATCTACTGTCAATTAACTTTTACTTGAGTTTTTGAGCTATATAATTTTAATCCGCTAACGAATTAATTGGATTAGCTAGTGGGCTTGGAGTGTTACAGGTAAAGGTGCAAAGCAAGAGTGGCTGAAGCTTGTAGGAGTCCCAGCTCTGATGACCCAATGACAGTGATCAAGAAAGAGAATCCCTATGTGATTATCGTTCTGAAAGTGAAGTATATCCTTGCTCAGAGAGGGGCCTGTTGCAACCCAGCGTTTCTTGAGGTGGACGATCTTGGAAATGGGCTTGCCACTTGTTGCCTAGGACAACTGCTGTGTTAGAATAGCTTTCATGAATAAAGGGCTCAACTCTTGTGGGCTCCTCCAATAGCTATCATAAAATTAAAGTGGTATCTGATGATATAATTAAAAGATTTTGTTGTCCTCCTATTATTCCTGCTTTGGTGTGTTCATGCAAAAGATTTCTGCAAATTGTTGGGTGATAGATGTCGAAAATATAATTATATTCCACAATATTAAATACTAAATTTATAATATTATTACAACTATAGCATAATTACATGCAGTGTAATACAATACTATATAACTATATTATAATAGTTTATAATGTTTTATAATATAATTGAGTACAATTAGGAGGCAATTGGACACGACCAAACTTGATGAGGTGACTGAGAGGAGAGGAGAGATCGGTTAGATTGAGACTGAAAATAGATGATCTAGTATTCGGGTCAAAGTAGATGGATGTATATTCAGTTGGTAGATAAGGTTAGGTTCCAGTATCCTGAGGTTACAATGGGTTGGTGAGATTGGGTTGTAGTGGCTGGAATGGATTGAGATGGGTTAAGGTTAACGTCCGGAGATGGAAGATTTTAATGCTTGAAGGTCGAGTGGTCTGGCGTCGAGGTCAACTGCAGCCAAAAAATAAATCATTCTCTCTACCGTGGAATGTGTCTATGGCTGGGAATTGGTCTATTTTTCCAAACATCTGTGGGAACCTTGGATTGCTTGACATTAGTTATCAACGTAGTTGGCAAGGTCCCCCGTGGAAGGAAACAACCTGAAGTTACAAGTCATTCCAGTGAAACATAACCTTCAAGGAGATGAAAATTTATTTCCCATGTCTGAATTTCTTTTGGGCATATAATGCCATTTGTGATAGCTTCCCGTTAGCCATTTTAAACGTGCAAGAGGTAAAGGAAAATAAGTCAGAGTCCACATTAGATGCTTGAACTGGATGAAAATATATCTTATCTTTATGCTTATAATATAACAGGACAAAAATATAATACAATAGCATACAGATATTCAGTTGCCTAAAGACTTAAAGCCAATGCATATATATTTAGATTGAACAAAATTAAAAACAAGAAAAGAAATCATCGGAATTCTTAACAGAATAGTAATCTGTTGAGTGCAAGCAAAGACTTGCAAAAATGCAATTGCTCTCTGTATCTCGAGGTGTGAATGGCGGCCGGAGCTTGCAGGACTCTCCACTCGCGAGCAGCCTGTGTAAAGAACCCATGTGAATACGACTATAAGAATGACGACTCATTCCCCATGTAGAAGAAAAAGATTTAGATGAGTTGAGTTGGGCGTTCGACCCATTCCTAGATGGCAAGGTCATCGATGTCCCACTTGTTCGCTCCGTCCAAAATGTTCGACATCGCATATGAATAACTGCCCTCTGATGAGCTGGTTATAATGGATTTGGCTGCTTTTATTATTCCTGCTTTTATAATCAAAGGACGAATGCCCAGGAGACCTTTTTCCTATTCCATCAGCCAGTTAAAACAATGCCAGCTATCGACCTACCTTACCACGTAATAGATGTTTGTTCATGCTTAACAAAACATATAAACCATGCTTACAGTGCTACCGTCTTACTGCATCTGTTATTCTAGTGCTGCAGCTGTCATCGCAGATGGTATCCGCTAGAAAATCCCACGCAGAGATCAAGATTTAGAAATATGGCAAGATGGCATAACATTCATAACGGCATCCGGAGTTGATAGCTTACAACAACGTAGAAATACTACGGTCGCTTCTTGGAGGTCCTGATTTGGACCAAGCATGCTTGGCAGTCGCATCTCAAGCAAAACTCTTTCAAAAATTAAAACAGAGCACTCAAGAAAAATGCAATGACTAGCGGATGGACTTCATACTGGGAACGCACTGGCTGTAGGCAGGGATAATTGCAGAACATTCCTCTCACAATTTACAACGCCATTAGGCTGGGCATGCAATGTCAGTCATGCGAATGCCACCATTACAAAACAGCTTTAACAGTAGTAACTACAAGTCCTAACACGCCCAACTATAGTTTTATTTCAAACTCATATTGATCCACAATTGGTACCGAACAGGAAATCATATGAATCGTGAAGTTCATATGCTTCCAGCAAACATTATGGGCATCATTCAATCATCTATCCTCTCGATGCAGTTCAGAGAGTATGTTCCTGAGAGCAATCGAATATTCCTGGAGGGGGAGATCAGAACTAAAATAATTTGAGTATAAATTACAAAGATGAAGTAATACAATCCTATGTTTAAAAAGATAGAGCCAGTGCAATCAATGCACTAAGACCATCAGAACGCTAATCCTGAGGGATTATTTGATGGTGCACATCCATCAGGAGTCAGTGGCAACCAAAAAGCAATTTTCATCTTTGGGAAGTGTCACTGGCCTGGCAAAAGAAAGACATGTAGGGGTGATACCTGAATCTATCTGGATATGAAAACTGGATAAAAATTTGAGCGTTCAACTAACATCCATGTCCAAATCTATCAAAGGAAAACAAATACAGATAGAGAATTATACAATCCCTATCCAATTATCTGATCTGCTTAAAACCCTGTGCTCATGAAGTTTTTAAAAAATTAAGTGACCGAACTAACATAATAGTGACTTCATTTACGTTCCATTTAGTGATACCTTTGGTCTACATTTATTCTTTCTATATCCGATTTATATCCACATCCATTTAAAATAAATATAAATATAAATTTTTGTATCCAGCTAACATTAATATTCAATTTTTTTAAAAAAGGACATGAATATCGACACAATATCCACTCCATATCTGATCCAGTTTTAACTCTAAAAGACATGACAAACATGGATTTTGTATGGAAACTAGTTCTAGACAGTCAGCCTGTCCACCATTGAGACCACTTGCCAATGCATTTGCTACAGGCAATCACCAGGGTGCTTAGGCAGTAAGTCAATTAGACAACCTAGGCAGAGCCTGCCTAGACTGCCAGGATTCAGGTGACCACACAGGTTTTATGGTGCCATCAAAGTAGCTATTTCTTACATGATGCGTCCCCATTGTTATACATACATAAAATATGTACTCACTGCTTTTCTAGAAATTATACATAGATGTCTATGTCATGGTCCATCTCCCAGTTTTGCATCATCTCTCACATTAACCAACCTATAAGAAAGATGAACCCAAGTATACAGAACAAATTTGTTTAAAATGACTAAGAAAGGAGAAGGCAGAATCTCCAAGTGGTCTGGATTAGGCCCATCCGAAGCTACCCCCGATTCTAGATAGTCAGATTTGTCAGCCATCGCAGGGATTCTCCAAATGCAACTAAATCAACAAAACAGAAGTACAAACCACATAAATAATTTTAATTGCATTGAAAGAAAAAGGTTAATCTGAAACTATTTTCACAGACAATTCAGGAAAGATCAAAGATCATCAGTAATAAGGATCAAGTAGACACCTAAAATAATTTCTAATGCATTCTGTTTATTTAGAGTCCCCTACAGGCTTTCATGTAAATAGATAAGGAAAGAGCTAGTAGAGAGATCTGACTTAATTTACCCTTTTTTTTCCTCTCATAGTGTTTAATTGATTGCTAAACAAGTCATACACCTCTGAATATATTACCCTTTGATTAGTGGTTATCATTAGGCTTAAAGTCAAATTAGAAAATTTTTGAGACTTCTAATAAGACCTTTGACCATTCATCCTAACCTGTACAAAAGGTTGGCTTTAAGGATTACAATGATGAACCATGGCTTATCTTGAGCACACATGGAGGCACCAAATAATAGCATAGCTTGGAATAAGCCATTGGTCTTAGTTTGAGCCCATCCTACTAAATCATCTAGGTACCATCCGCATACCATCACTATGAATATAATCAGCAAAGCAATCACAAAACATGAAACCCCTAGAAAGGAAATAAATAGTTAAAATAAAGAAGATAACAGAAACCATTGGACTATTGAGTTCTCTACGTACAACCAGAAGTTCCCAGGATACCTTAGGATTTGCAAGATAGTTGGAGAGGTTTGGAGCTGCCAAAAACTTCACAAAATATAGTAAAATATTTGTACATATAAGAAAAATGTGTGATAATGCAGGGAAATCTATGCTGCTCTTGGCACAATTTGAAGTACTTGGGGAAGAGATTTACATAAGGGTGAGGATCCCTCATTCATAAGCATTTAATCCCTGGTGAAGAAATTCTTTTTTTTTTCAAAATAAATGTTTCTCTATAATCTTAACTCTAGCCCATCGCATAGTTTGATTTAGTATATTCATATTTTAAAGGATCTGACAGAGTTTTACGCTGGCTGCCAGCTACCTAACGCAACCCTCCTCCTTTACCCGGGCTTGGGACCGGCCTTGGCGGAGTTTGGACATATACAACGTAAACCTTTAGATGCTCCGGTTAGAAAGAGTGATCTTTTAATAATTCATGGTAAGGATAGAGGTAGAGGTAGACCTAAATTAACATGGACAAAAATAATTAAAAAAGATATAACTATTTGTAATTTGAGTGTCAACTTGGTCCTGAATAGAGCAGAGTGGAGGAAGCAGATTCATGTAGCTAACCCCATGTAGTTGGGAAAAGGCTTAGATGAGTTGAGTTGAGTTGAGAAACTTAGCTCTCTTGGTGTCTAAAGCAAAGATACATGCTCCAGAAGTTCTCTAAGTACAACCAAAGTTCCCAATATACGTTAAGATTTGCAAGATGGTTGGAGAGCTTTGGAGATACCAAAAACTTAACAAAACATAATAAAATATTTGCACATAATTAAATAAGAAAAATATGTGTAATGTGGGGAAATCTATACTGTTCTTGGCTCAATTTGAAGTACTTGAGCAAGAGATTTACATAAGGGGAAGGATCCACTATACCAAAAGCTTTTATTCCCTGCTGAAGGAATTCTTTTTTTCTAAAATAAAATTTTCTCTATAATCTTAACTCTCTTGGTGTCTAAAGAAAAGACGCAAGCTCCAGAGCTTTGTGCAAGGAGAAAAAGTCTAATCGGTGCACAAGGTTGTATGGACAAGTGCTGCATGGGTTTATGTAAAGACATCAGGTGAGTTCTTAACGCTAAAACTTATAAGGTGTCCTATAGGAGTCGTAGGACCAATAACATAAGTTTTTCTTTCATAAGAATAATGGCAGGGGCATCCAGATCCATGGTCAAACAAGAACAAACTCCTCACTACATGGTGCTTGTACACAGACCCTCTTTTCAGCAGATGCAATGGAAAAGGTTGCCCACTGGCCAGCCCAAGTTATATTGGCAATGATGTAATTGACTATATGATAGGTAAAATCAATACAAGCCGATAGGATTTTCAAGAACTCTAATTCTACAAATTTATTCTTTTACTTCAATGTGCTTTATGTAAATAAAGAGGATAAATAACATAACATACCCGAATCCACAACACCAGAGTCACTGTCCCATGCAGAAAAAGACATTTCATTCTCGTTTATCCTCCTCACGGTCATCTCCCATCCCAAATACATGATCCGTAGTCTTCCTGTTCACCATGTCTACGATTCCCTTGGCACCACTGCCTGTGAGTGAAACTCCCTCCTCATCAATGTCATCACCTGTATCTTCTGAATATGCATATCTGCAAAGATAATACAGAATGTTCAAAAAGATATGAAATATGCAAATATAAAGCACCATCACTTCTTTGTTTATATCATATGACCATGAAAAAAGATAGCCTTTGATCTTAACCGCTGTACCGATCCTGATTGAATGCGACAATTAAGCTCTCATCATGCTCAAGTTCCAAACCAACTTCTACCAATAAGTTATGGCAGCTACTGAGATTATAAAAGAAAATTCTAGGCTTACCTAATACAGGTGGTAGGGAGGTTGGTAGATAGGAGCATAACTAAGGTTTTGCCTGCATATGAGCCACACAGAATGGTATCTACAAGCACAGTCCGCCAATGTAATTACAGATCTGCTTGACAAGATCAGAACACAAAAACTTGGACAGGGCAAAACCAAAAGTTCTGGACATCATCCTCCATTTCTTACAGGTTCCTGGAACTAATTTGGGTAATAACCAAACATAAAGACAACCATCCATGGCAACTTCCCAATATTTAAAGGCTGGTCTGACAGACCCAGTTCTCAAGAGAAAAAAAAAACCAACTTCCAAATTCTTGAATGAGAAAAGCGCACATCACAAGACCATCAAAATTAATAAAGAAAGTCCATACCTGCCTGTATATCAACTCTGGCAAGATGAAAATATTATGTATGAAAGATCACCATACAAGAAAGAATGTAGACATGATTTCAAGCCAATATTAGAAAATTCAAGTATGGGGATATATTACTGAATGTAAAGAAAAGCTGGAACCTGAGTGACGAAGCACAAGCTTGTCCATGCACAAATTGATCAAAAGAAATTTAGAAACTCACCCAAAAGCTTAAAATAAATATATATCTAACTTTACGGTAGGTAAAATGTGCAATTTGATTTAACATATTCTTTTTAACTTGAATTTCAAATTATTGGCGCATCTGCTATAAAGCATAATTTTGAGGGAAAAAGAAATATTTTGTTATACATGACCGCTGTGATCATGTACTTCCCAAATATTTCCCTCACCCAGTGGAAGCTTGTTGGAATGTCCTACAAAATAAAGAGTCTCATTCTCAAATCTCAACCCAAGATCGGTCCTTGCCAGAGTACAACAAAAAAAATATTTTGAAAGACAAATTCCTCAAAATTTTAATATAAACGAAAAAAAAGATTGAGAGATTACCTAGTTGGGTTTTGTGATGGGGCCCAAAGGATGCAGATAATTGCAAGAAGAACATAGGAGAGGACATTCCAAAAAGCAGAGATGATCCAAGCCCTTTGCCACAGCTCGCTTAATGGATCCGTTGCATTGAAATATAACTGCATTCTCACAAATTCAGAGGTTGAAATCATCAGTATTAACCATCAGTACAAAATAAAATCGCTCAATAACTTGTGTTTTTTTTTAATTACATAGAGTAGATACTAATAACTCAGCACCAACTATAAAAGTGCTTTAAGTGTCTGGACAACAGTTCATAGTACAGATAATCAGACAGTCTTCATTTGTTTATGATGTCAAATAAAATTCCTAAGATCACCAATAAAATAAGACATCTGCTTACTGCTCTTGATTAGCAAATTGAAAAATTGGGGTGCCAACTATCTAGTCTAACCAGCCTTCCAGGATTGTCAAAACAACTTCAGAGTTACGGAAAAGAAGGATGACTTGAAGAATCAACAACACGTGATTCATTCATTAGTTATACTCCATTCATTAATTCACTCAGACTTCCAGGTGCACGCATATGAACCAGATTGTTTTTTTCTTTTTCTTTGCTCATTTCAATGTTGAGTATTGCAGGCTTTCCTGACGATGAAAAACATAGAAAGAAAGGAAATACCTCATAGCCAATCCAAGCAACAGACAGAAGCACAGATATTGCCAGGGAGTTTGTAAACTTCCGATACAGCTCAAGTTTAGCCATACTTCTCCGCAACTGAAGCAACAAAGAAAGAGAGAACGTAAGCTCATTGACCATAGGGAAACACAATGTGTTAATATTTAAAATAACAAGTTAGTTTGATAAGCCTCCACTTGCACACAAATGTTCAGACATAAGTGAAAAAGACTATGCATTTTACATTGTTCAAGAAACACGACATTTGCAAGGGCCTGGTGATACCATCTGTAGCTCAAAGCTTCTTTCAAGTTTAACATCTCTAAATGTGCAGTTGACATCTGCATACTTTGGATAAATCATGTCCAAGTAATTATGCAACATGGAACCAAAATGGAAGTTTAAACAGCACAAAATAAGAGCTGCTACCAACCCAACCAAAAATCCATGATTTACTCTTATCTCAAAGAAGACGCAACATAATAAGTTGATGAAAGCTCTTGTCAAAAGATTAAATTTTTTCTTATAAAAGAGGAACTTTTACATCATGTCTATCCCAAATCCCTAAAATGGATATCCTTCTGTTCTCTTATCGAACAAACAATCCTTCTCCACCTCATACACCAGAAACTCCGTCATATTTCCATTGTTCATAGGAAGTTTCATGTTGAAAGTTCCATTTTTTGTGCTTTTACAATGACCGGGTCAGATTCTATGGTTCCATGCTGACTTTATATAACCAAATTGGCATGAAAGGACATTAGCTTGTGAGATCCTATATTTGAGCCACATTCAAAACTAAATCTCAACACAACAGACAATCATGTTTGGTAAATTTTGAAATCAATAAAACACAATGATAGAGCCTATGAGATGCACTGAGAGAGAAAGAGGGGAGAGAGAGCGGAGAGAAAAGAGAGGAAGATAAGAAAAAGGGAAAGAGACAAAGATAAAGGCAGAGAGAGGGTGGAAAAGCGAAAGAGATTGAAGATGGATGGATAGAGAGGAAGAAGAGGGGGGGGGGGTGGGTGGGTTTGAACCATCGATTTTTCATGTACAAGTTTATTGCTAGGGAACCCAAAGATCAAACACTTCAGAAATTTGCCTGTTCAAGAGTTTGGGTTGCTTGCTTAGTAGAACAGAGAGAACCTAATCCACACTATAACATATTATAGTTGAATCTGGATCTATCTTCTTAATTTTATTACAATTAGCTTGCCCATAATAGCATAGGCATAATTACTTAAAAATACAACTCAACTAGTCAGGGGTAGGTTAAAATGCCCAAAAAAGTGCATCCAAATGACAAAATTAAACTTCAAGGTATGTAGCATTCTTTGCCTTTTCTTTTAACATGTAAATTATACCTGCCTCCCTATTTTTATTCACAATATAACATGTTCATCAAAATAATATCCAAACCCTTTGTCAAATTCTGTCACTTTGAGTAATGAACTTTAATCATTGAGACTTCTCCTTTCTCCATCTCGTCTCCCCACAGCAATGATATGATCTATCATGAAGCCCTTTTTCCATGTGCCTTTTCTTTCTCTTTCTTTGCCATGTTAGTATAAAATTAGTTATAATAACCCACTTATGACAAATGCAACACTCCATCATCTAATTTGAAAGATTCTATAAAGTTTTGGCTAAATTGTAAAGCAAGCTAAAGTGTTCATGCGTTCATGCCTCTGCACCACAACCATGAAATAAAAGTTTACCTGAAGCTTTTCTAGAGTTTTTGATAGAGATGAAAATATCCAGACAATGAAGATCGCATCCAATAGAGCCACAGGAAGCACTAGAAACAGTCTTGCTTTTCCAGCAAAGTCATTGATGTTTCCCAAATGTTCAACAAGTTCGAGTGCCTCTGAAGCAACTAAATATATCATGCCAAGAAGAGCAACCTTGAAAGTTATCCCACCCAGTGTTGGTCTTACAACACCATAGCCCATTGAAACTACTAAAAGAAGAAGGCGAGATACAGTCTTTTTGACTGCAGTAAAACTCACTGCCCATAGTGTTATGCCCTTAGGCCTGGTTCCAGTAGAATTAAAGTTTGCAAGCTCAAAATACCAGAAAGCCATTTCACACATGCCCAGAGCAATTACAGCTGTGATATAGTAATGAAGCTGCAATATATCTTTCCAATATCGTGTAAATTGGAGAAACCAGATAAGACCAAGCAAAAGATATGCCAACGACATGAAACCATAGAATGTCATTAAGGGTGCCATTTTTCCAGGAAGATAGCCTTGTGGATTTCTCCAAACAGTTCTACCTTTGATTACAGTGCCCACAAGTTGTGGATCACAAAACATGAAGTAAAGGTAGTACATTCCAGTGCTGTTTATGTAAACTGTTGTAGTTATCGCATTTGACTCTTCGTTGGTCCCATCAAAAAATGTCTGAATTCGTTTTGGCCAATCCGGGTTATCAGGATTTGGACGAATAATTACTTCCCCTGTTTTACAAGATATCTTCGTGCTTAGCTCATGAGTACAGCATATATCATCAGAGTTAAAATATGTACCACCAATCTTATCCCTGTCTTGAATCTCAACAATAATAGCTTCCACCAATCCATTCTTCTGTTGCATTTCATGGTGTTGTGACACTGACTCTTTCGTCCGCCGGAAAAACACAGATTCAAACCTGAAATAGTCAATCCAAAAAAGAAATCAAACAAACAAAGAACGTGAGGTCCTGTTGAGAAGTTGATTTATTTTGCAATGAAAGTTGGATTTCTAAGAACAACATGAGATCATTCACATCATGCAGACACCTGAAGACAAATATACAAATAAATTTACTGAATCATGATATTCCTACCATTACGCAAAACACTTTTCAATTGACAACATCATAATACATCATCACAAACTCTCTATGTTGTCTACAAATTAGAATGAAGGCCAGTACTTTACAAGGTTTTTAAACCAAGTTGCAGGATGCTGCATTATAAGATAAATGTAAATATATAATCAAACACCAACAATTTCAATATCCAAAGGCAACAATTTTAGTACCCAAAGTATATTGCTTCAGAATAAAATGAAAGAGACGGAAAGAAAGGCAAATTACTTATGCGTCTATTCATATTGAATCAAAATGAAAAATCACAAGAGATTTATAAGTAAAAAACGTAGTTCCTCAGAATACAACAAAAGCATGTAATCTATGCCCTCAACTTTGTTAGATTTATCGCAGACTCAGCATACTTGAAGCAGATAAGAAACTAACAAAAGAAGAAAAATATTAGACAGCCAAAGAAGTCCAAAATCTGGAAGTATCGGATGCTGTACAAGCCAAAACGACGACTATATTGCCTTTGTCATCAACAAACATATAATAATATTTAACCGGGAATCAAACCATACATCCATATGGGAAGAACTTTGACCATTAACATAAAGGGAACCGCTTTTATAAGAAAGAAGATAGTTCTTGAACAGAAGCATTCTGATTTGCAGGATTTGGGTTATGAATATCTCGAACTCCAAATGACCCGGAAAACACGGGCACACACACAAAAGCATGGTCAAAACGTCCGCAAGACTAGGGTATATCGAACAGTGGACATTTTAATCTAACGCGCAAGGACAAAAAGAAAAGGGAAAAGAACGTGCGATCTTTAGCAAGAGGACAGAGAGATCACCGGATGAAGGATTTGCCATCGGGGGCAGGGGAGGTTAGATTGACCTCGGAGGCGTAAAGGCCCTCGCTACCGCCGTGGAAGAAGAAGGAATTGGAGCGGGCAGAGAATGCCTCGTTGGAGTACCCGTGGATCGAGGCAAGCACCTGGAAGGGGGGGGCGGCGAGTAGAAGAAACCCTAGGTAAAACCCTAGATCGGGGAACAGCAGGAGAAGCCCTCGGCAACGCATTCCTCTCGAATTTTCCCCGTGCCTTCCAAGTCCACTGCGAGAAGCGATCGGTACCGCTCGAGCAACAGATAGAGAGGATCGAGTTGAAATCCGAGAACGTTTAATTTCGGGCTATTAAAATGGCCACCGTCGGTTTAGCCTTTTTTTTTTTTTTTTTTTTCCCACCTTTATAAACTCTGGAGCGCAATTTATTGCCAGGGGCTAGTATGGTGATTTTCTAGATGGTTCGAAACCATGGATGAAAGGGATCTTAAAGAGGTGGGCTTTTTTCAACCTTAAAAAAAATAAAAAGGCTTTAACTTTCAATTTTAGCTGAAATAAGATATCATCTCGCACAATTAGCAATATATTTGTTTTTTTTTTTTAAGCTACTCATCAACGAGAGAGTTTTATATCGTTGATTTAGCAACGACATGGATTAAAAAAAAAAATGTTGTTTTTAAGTTGTGATCCATGTTGCCTGTCTTATAATCTATCTCCTTCACTAAACAAGTTTCCACCCTTCTTTAAAGGCCGTACCGTAAATTATCATCATAAAGTAGCATGCGTGACATCCGCCCTTGCGTTTGGATTATTCATAATTTAAATAAAATGTATCATGTAATTATATTTAGTATATATTATGAATGATAATTTATCATAATGATAATCTAAATTATTTTAAAAAAAATAATTATTTATATTATCATAGATATGATAATCTGAAAAAAAAATTTGAATAAAATTATTCATACTATTTATCTTTTCCTTTATCGAGTGTTGAAAGTTTCAAGTTACATCCTTTTTCGTTGAGCATCTTCGCTGCTTACGCAACTTACATTCTCTTAACATTCACAGAATAAATTTATTCTTTTGGATTACCTTTGAATTTTTTACATCATCTATACGATATGAAAATTTTATGCTTCTTAAAAATTTAGAAGCTGCTATTGCTAGTTGCGAACGAGCTCCTCTCTTCCGAAAGAAGATAATGGCCATTTGCTTTCAGCTCTATCAAAGAACCCTTCAAAACTATATGCAACCACTTCTTGAATAGCCTATTCCTATTCATGCGTACACCAATCAGAATTAATGCCCTACCACGCTATGGCTACAAAGGATGTCCACTAGAAAATGCCTGTGAAGTCTCTAGCTTCATCGTTTTCCATAGCCAGGATTTCACTTGCGGGGGAAAAAAAACCCATCCAAAGTGCATGCTGAGCCACGATCAGCAGCAGCCGTGTTGGCTTGCGAAAAACATGACGGATCTGGGCCGTATCCACCTGCTGAAGCATAGCTGAGGATCGGATTATGGGAACACTTTCCTTCCGCATCCACTGTATAACAGTCATAGAGTCTCAATCAAATAGCAGCAGTGATCCTATAAGAAAGTAAGAATGAAGTAATATATTCAGGGAAAGACTAAATATGTCCCATATGAAACATTATAAACTGTTTTAATCTAGTAACTTGGCCCTTAAAAGGAGGGATGATGGTTGATTTGGTAGGAGCTTGCTAGCTTATCCGATGGTGATATATGATGAAGTTAGAAGGTGACATGATGTGAGACTAAATTACTACACGTGTCGTTCTAAGAAAGAAAGTCATAATTTGAAAGACTTCTTTCAAAGCCACTACTTTTACTAACCAATTTGAGATGGATTCCATCAACCAATTTAGGAAAGGATTTTGCAACCTATTCAATAAAGACTCCAAAGGAGCTATTTTATTAAGAAACTTGGATCATCAAAGCTATCCATTAAGGAATAGATAGATTTAAGAGAAACTATTTTAAAACGCTACTAAAAGGAGCCCCAAACCTTAGATAAATAGAACTCTAACTCTCAAAATTGATTCCCGTTTTAAAATAATCAAACTCTAAGCTTCAAAACCCTAGAGTATTGGTTTATGAAACTCTAGGCCTCCTTTTTCCAACCTCTTTCACTATTATCTTTTCTTCTTCTTACAAAAGCATACACATCAATTAGTTCGAGAGAGTGCTTCATCATATGAGTCAAGATTCATCTCATTTATTAGTATTTGGGAGCCATTATTGGGCTTCAATAGATAGTGTTATTTCTAAAAAAATGAGTATGAACTATATATGAAGTATAAGAGAAGAGATCGAGAAGCAAGTAATACTTAATTAAATAGGCACAAGCCATACTCAGATTGGCTCTTAGAACTCTATAGAAGATCTAATCAAGCCAAAACTTCAATTAGCGATAATAGTTATTTTTATCTGAATTACAAAAATATCATTGACGGTAGTAAGGATGATTATTGTTATTTTTATCTAAATTTTATATTTCAAAATTATATTTAAAAAGTTAAAAGTTAGTTTTGAGTTAAAAATCTATTTTAAATATTTAATAAATATTTGTCTTTTTTAGTTTTTTTTAAATACCCTACAAAAATTTAAAAATCTATTAGTTTTAGAAGATCAGTATCTCATAAAGAGTAGAAAACTTATTTACTTTAGAAAAATTTCTCCATAAATAAAGCTCAATAGAAATTTTGTGGCATCAAATCAATAGTATAGGAGGTAGAAATTGAATGTTCAAGATAGATAATAAAGCCCTCAAGCTTCAAAAATTAAGAATTAGTTGCTAACAATTTTTATCTGAAGAGATAGGTAGACCCAATTATGGTTAGAGTGCTATTTAAATTATTAAGATTTAAATTTTATATTTTATAAATATTTTAATTAATTATATGAAAATCCTTGATTAATTACTTTTATAGAATTTTATATCATAAAAGTTTATGTTTAAAATTTAGTTTACTATCAGTTTTATAAGAATTATTTAACATGTTATCATTCTAAACAGTGAATTTAAGTATTTTTGACATGTGACAAGATTTTTATTCAATAATTTTATTGATTTTAGTTGCATTAGAATTGATCTATCTTAATTCTTCTCATTAAAGAATAGGAAAGAGTCGCAGTGATTTATTATCTTGAAAGTAGATTGTCAGCAATTACATGCGCTTGAGTAGGTTGAATTTTAGTATAAAAGAAGTGCTATGCACAGCATGCCTTGAAATGAATAATATTATTTTTTAATTATATATTTATTTTATTATTTAAGATAAAAGATATAATTTTTCTACAGATGCTATGTAACCAAGCCCTCATCACCATCTTCACCACACAAGAGTAAAAATAAATTAATTTCTGGTTATATATGATAACCAAAGCATGACACCATCGTTTAAGCCATGAACTAGTGACAAACGTCGTCGAGAGTTATCGTCAAGAGTTGTTGATCAACTTAAGCTTGCATCATAGAGTTAAGGACTTCTCACCATCTCTTCCATCATTGGATGTTAATGGATTTTCATAAAGGATTACTTTTAGAGCATGTTTGGTTAATCCTTTAAAATATACTATTTGATTTTAATTCTTACTTTTTTTAAATATAAAATTAAATTAAAGATCTAATTCAACCCCATCTATGCCATCATACAAAATGCATCCTTATAAGACTTAACCTAAAAAGGTAACAATCAAAGGCCACACGCTATGGTATTAGGATAGTTTCAGCCCAAACTTGCCTTGATTTTTTTGTTTTTTTTGTTTTTGTGAGCTGTAAGACCTAAAAAGACTTGCAAAATCTAAACCCAAGTCCATCCTGACCCAAAGCCCAATTGAAACTTTTCTTATGGAAGGTTTATCTTCAATGATACAATATTTTAATATCCTTGCGTACAGTTCAAATTCTATTGATAGGAAACTCCGTTCTCCAATTCACAACATAAACAAAATGGTACCCAAAATGCAACCCCCACTTTGATGTGAGAATTCGAACATCCTCCCACCTCATGCGCTCGATCCAATCAATGGAAACGTACGTGGGGGAAGAGAAGAAGCCACCAAGGCCACACAACACGCCACTCGTCACGCAGTTGCATGTTTCTTCGGCCCCTCGGATCTAATGGACTTCCAATTAGTTTTCACTTCAGGCTCTAAAAGAGCTCAAACTTAGATATCACAAAGAAGAAGATCACAAACGGAAAAATCACGAAGGAGAAGATAGCACAAAAAATCAAACCTAGAGACCATACTTCTCCAAAGATTGTGAGACGAAAAAATTGCTTAATTCATGAGAAGAAGAGATAACCTCAGCTAAGGTAGTTGATAAGCGATACCAGAGGAGAGGTGAAAATTAGGGCAGGAGAAGAGGAGAAGATGAAATTAAAGGGACCTGCAGAGGCTCTAAGGGACTGTAGAGGCTCAGGAACAAAAAAAAAAAAAAAAGGCAAGAAAGAAAAAGGAGCAACGGGCTATCCTACAGATGATCGGCACAATATACTTTTGGAACTCAAACTTTCACTCAAAATTTATTTTGCTATTGAAACTTTCAATTGTTACGATTTAAGTTCTCAAGTTTTAAGAAGAATATATTTCTAATATTTCTTATAAAGAATCGGTGAAATTGACGGAATTACTATCATATTACCCTAAAACAAACAATTGGATTAGTTGACGTACTCTATATAATATATATTCTTAAAATATAAGGAACTAAACTGTAATAATTAAAAGATCGAGAATCAATACGAATTTTAAGCTGAAGTTTGCAGATCAAAGTATATTTTTGCCAATAAAATACTATTCTTAGGCCAGGTTTGGACATAGATCTAGAGTAAATTGGGTTTGATTAAGGACCAAAATGCGCGCTGAGCCATTTTTCAAGCTCAGGCTCAGCCCAGGTAACAGGTTAAGACCAATCTGAAATCTTTATCAGAATCAAAAATTAGATGTAAACCTAATCCAAATGAACTTAGGCTTAACCAATGGTCAGATTCGATAAGCCACGAGCAAGGCCGAGCCCACATCCGACGCTAAACTTCCGACGCTAGCAGTGAATAACCATGACGTACTACATCATCCAATATAGTTCATGGAAGTATGACACCACCTCCAACTTAAAAAAAATAAAATAATTAAAGAATGGGCGCTCATTAAACAATTAGTGAGGAGCAAGTAAGGTTGTGGAACCTTGATTCATCGAAATTTGTCTCTTCTCCCTCCACGGTGCTGTGGAGTCTCGGTGCGTCCCACTTCTCTCAGGAGAGACTGGGGGCTGAGGCTGACACCACCGAGACACCACAAGGCCGGCCAACGCCCTGGAAAAAATTTCGACCACCCTACCTAACTTGCACCAATTCCTGCCGCCCACTTGCACCAAATGGACACTATAAACAAATTAACACCTTCGATCGCTGCATGCATGCATCTCCGGCCGTATCCCCGGTGGTACTTCATCGGAGAATATATGGATTTGAGCTGCAGGTACCCCTTGGACCTCATTCTGGTGCCCTTGAGCATCTGCCTCACGGCAGGCTACCATGCCTTCCTGATCTGGCACACCTCGAACTCGAAGTCGAGTGTCAAAAGCCCAGCGAACACGAGAAAAACATGGGCTCAAGCTATTGTCGAAGTGAGTTCGAGAAGAAACTAATCACAGTACTCTCCTCCTGTGCCTAATTGGGGCCAGTTGCTTCAAGCTTAATATATCTTGGTGTCGTTAACGTGCAGGGCAACGACAGGAAGGACATGCTCGGAGTCCAAAGCTTACGAAACTCCCTCATGGCGTCTATGCTATCCGCGTCGATAGCCATTCTAATCAACACCTCCTCGGCGGCTCTGGCTAACAACACGTACAACTCGAGCCATCTTCTTCTTCGGCACGCAATATTTGGGTCGCAAACGGGGGGGGCCTAGCATCGTTCTTAAGTTTGCTTCAGCTTCTCTTCTCTTGCTGTTTAGCTTCCTGTGTAGCTCCATGGCGGTGTGGTGCCTCGTTGAGGCTAACTTCCTCATCAATGCCCCTCCGGAGGAGGAGATCATATACCATGGGCAGGCTCAGAGGATGCTGAGGAGGGGATGGGTTCTGGGCCTCGCGGGCAACCGCGCGCTCTTTGTCACGCTTACCATTTTGCTGTGGTTGTTTGGTCCCGTGCCGTTGGCTTTGTCCTCGGCGGCAATGGTTTGGGTGTTTTATAACCTCGACTTCATCAATGGTATTGGGTCTAACGAAGCCCTCTTTTAAGTTTTAAGCCAAAGGAGTTGGACTTGGGAGGGATGAAATTAATTTGAGGATTAGTGCAGGAGTACTGCTCGTATTTAATTATTGAAATTAAATAATATTTCCATATACATAATTTTGAACCGCGCGGCACTGAGATGATGATCCTGGTTTTATCAATACTTAGCCAAAATGTTCACCAAAGTAGTCTTCTCTTTCCTTTTTGAAGGTAAAATTCCTAATTAATTAATGAAAATTTTGGATGTCCAAAACACAAAAGGATCAAACCCACTTTTAATATCTATAATTAATTGATTGTTCCTTGAAACTACTGCATGCAGAATGGTTTGTCAGTGTTTCCGGCTTGAAGATGTCATTACCAACCTGCTTCCTTCAAACATTACATTAATATTTACAGCTAGAACAGTCTCTGCATGTCTAAGCTTGAAGATGTCAGAAAAGATTTAATTCTTTTGTCATCCCTGAAACTTCCTTCAAAATATTTATGCAAATTGAAGCAGGTATGAATACAAATATATTTTTTTTATTTGAATGCTATAACTCATGCATATTTACTTTAAACAAATGTGAATGTGAATTAGATATTTACTTTAAACAAATGTAGTTGTAAATTACATACAAGCAATATCCCCTTTTTTTCTGGTGAAACAATGCATGATGGAAATTCTTTTAGTGAATATACATGCTAATTGGAAAGTATCACAATCAATTCAAACATATATAAAAATTCTACAGAATATAATTCCATTCAATCCACATGTTCTTTAAATTTCTTTCACTATATTCTAAAAGAAACAAACATTTTTTGCAAAATCTTAAGGTAGATAGTGGGTACCAACTAAATAAGAAACAACTTTATTCATAGGCTAATTGGTTAAGAAGTAAATAGTAGTAGCTAATGATATCTATTGGGGTGGCTAACTATTAATTTGGTATACAAATATAGTATTAAAAGAACATCATAAACAAGTGATTATGAGAAGTAGAGGAGAAAGAGTGTTAGAGATTAATTGAAAGAAAAATATGAAGAAATTCATATCAATATCTCCGGCTGCATTCTTCTCCTTTTTATAATCATTACAAGCATATATATATATATATATATATATATATATATATATATATATATATATATATATATATAAAATCAATCATATCATATCATATGGTATGTAATTGAATAAACTTGATATATTTATAACATTCTTTAGCATCTTTAATTTGTCAAGTAGAATCAAGTCATATTTGATAATATAGCAAATTATGTGAGATGGGGAGATCTTCGATCTCAATCAACTATAATCTTCAACGAAAGATTCTGATACCTCCTCAAATTGATGGGATGAACCTAACTTTTATATACTCTTCAATTTATTTTCTTTGAAAATACTTGACCATAAATACTACAACACACTTGTCCAGCAATTAAAAAAACCTCTGACATGATTTAATTTCACAATTTGTAACTCGCATATTGATATAATGGTGGTTTTAAAGTAGTGATTAAATGTTTTACGAATAACTTCAATATTTTAAAATTCTAAATGAAAATAATTTTTAGCATCATGTATACACTTGCAGCTCACTAAACCAAAAGAGAGCACTAAATTTGTTATAGCAAAGAAATTTAAATGAACAATGTTATACCTGGGACTTCCAATCACATGGTCTAAATTTAGTGAATAACTCCATTAGCTTTTTCTTTTGTATTAATTGACTAATGTTTTACAGACATTATTCATGTAAAATAAAGTCTTTAAATGGGTGATTGCATGCATCATTAAGTTCGCACGAGATGAAGAGAATGCTATGTATGCGAACTTCTGAAAAGGTGTTCTTCATTTTAGATTCGCTAGAGAGAGAGAGATGCAAAACTAGTGCAAACGGTGAAATAAAAGTGTATTTATAAAACACCTAATATGAAAAAAAAATCATTTTTATTGAAAGACCAATCATTTTAAATCCAGTACGTAGCACGGTCGATAGCTATTAGCTCAACTGGTTGGCGTCCTTCTCGAGACTTTTAATTTCCACTGTATTATTTTAAAAAATAAAAACAAAAGTACAAAATATAAAATAGAAAAATAGAAAAGAAAAGAAAAACAGGCTGCTTTTTGGAAGAGTGGCTATCTTCTACGAATTGACCATCCCAGTTCTTATATAAAATGTTTTATGATCCGTTAATAAATTATCGTAGTAATAAAAATTGTGACATAAATTTATAGATTTAAAATATAAAATAGTCGCTCTAGATATTTACCTTTGCGAGGCACGAATGCATCGCCGCTGTTCTCAGCTGAGCGCGCGTTTAGCGTTTGGCGCTACGTCAAGCGGTTGCATAAATAATTAAGCTTCTCGCTGGCTGTAAGGCCATATCACGTCAAATGGCGACCGGTACTGTAATAGGATTGGTAGGAGGCCACTTGGCATCACAGCAAATGGCGACTGGTGTAGTAGGATTGGTAGGAAGCCATGTGGTACGTCTTGGTGACTCTCATTTTCTTTTTCTTAATGCTTGCGTGGGTACGCTGTTGGCTTTTTAAATGGAGACATGCCGCAAGGTGGTCTCAATAACAAAGAAGTTATCAGATTTTTAATGCTGGCAAAATAGAACTGGCAATTCGTATAAGAATCAGACCACCAATGGGTCAAACAGATGCCTGCTACCTACTTCTGAAACACGAAACATCTACGCACTGCTTTGGATGGATTCTCTTGTTTTCTCCAACGTACCAAAAGATCATAAAACACTGATCGATCGAGTGGGTGAGAGGTCAGCATCAGTGGCAGAGGGTCTTATTCGCAAACCTCCCTTCCAGCGCTCGCAGCTGACTGTTAGAAGGCAACTATCGACTCTTTGTCGTCCCTGGTCGGCATTCCAATATCCAACACAGCAATAGAGGAGTTCCAGGTGTTACTGATGTTTTGCAAGCTATGTTCTGTCCTGATTCTGAAACGCTAGATCATGTACTTCTCAACTGCGTACGTTATGCCAACTGATGACGCCCGATCATTGGTCCTGAACGTCGAAAGAAGGAAGCAGACTGATTAGCGGATCTTCGCTTCACCGGGTCGCCTGCAAAAAGTCCTAGGACCGAAGAGATTCTTCGGTGGGACCCTTCGACGCTCAAGTTAGCAACCGAGGTCACAAGCTGAGGAAGAGCCCGAACGAGCTCTTTTTAGATGAAAGAGTTTCCAGGGAGAGGAATTCCCTCTGAGTATTCAGATAGCGATCCTTTGAGTTTTTTCGCTCATACCTGATTATTGAGTGAATTCACCTTTTTATAGGGGGTTGACACTTGCATGACCACGTGGATTTCGTGAAAAAGGAATGTCCACGGAGTTCTTGGGGGTTGCGTGAATCTGGGCTGTTGGTGGGTCATGTCCCATCGGAGAGGGAAAAAAACGGCGGTTGGTGGGCTACGTCCCATCAGCCAGTGGGGCTATCGGGTAGTTTGGTCCAGTCCCATCAGCAGTGTGGCCAGTGGGTAGTTGGATCTGGCATTGTCAGATGGCACGGGTCAGAAAGATGGCGTCCTGAACCGCCAGGCTGTACTGGGGCTGACTTGGAGGAATCAGGGGCGCCCTGACTCTCCTAAGGGTGTCGAGGCTGAGCTAGGCCGACCAGGATGGTCGGGGCCAACTCCATCGACTAGGAGGTGCCGGGGCAGGTCGACTGGGGATGGTCGGGGCTGACCCTGGGATTAAAGCTGCCGGGGCCGAGCGGGGCCGACCAGGAATGGTAGGGCCGACTCGGCGGGCCTAAAGCCGCCGGGGCCGAGCGGGGCCGACCAGGAATGGTCGGGGTCGAGCGGGGCCGACAGGAATGGTTGGAGCTGACTCGGCGGGCTTGGAGCTACCGAGGCCGCACTAATTCTTTGGTTTTTCCAAATTGCCCTTGTGGCCATACCAGCCACATCATATGCCCCCCCGGCTCCTGAGCGCTAAGGACCACGTGCCTGCAATCCTTTGGATGAAAGGGGCGCGAAAATTTTAAAAAATGATTGCCTCCTTAGTGCGCTTTCAATGGCTTGATAAGCTGGTGCTTCGTCCCGAGGCAGTGTCGCTTCGAAGATCTCCTGCAATCATGTGGTAGGTGGGGCTAACGTTGGCACCGGACGCTCCAGGGAGGGAGCTCATTGGGAATGGAAAAAGGCAAGGACCATCATTGCTTCTCCGCTTTCTATGCTCCGCGATTGGCCGGGGATCATGCCCCTTGGGGCGAATCGAGGCAGCTTGTCTCGGGCGCAGGCGAGATTTCCGGCTGACAGCTCGTGGCGCAATAGAGGTGTGCCACGTGGTGGGATCTCGAGCGTCGCTGATCGAAGGTGGAGGGTATAAAAGCGCTTCAAGAGCCTGGAAAAAACTTTTACACTGCCATTGCTTTCTTCCGCCTTCTTCTTCCCTCAGCTCTTCTACGACCTGAGCCCTTCTAACTCCCAGGTTAGTTTCATCCTTTACCTCACCCATGAACCGTCGTGTCGTCAGGGAGGGTAAGAGACCTGTAGAAGAGTCTTCCCAATCCAGTAGTGAAAACCATGCCCCTTTAGCTAGCCAAATGCCTCGGCCGGTGGGTGGCGTCACCATCCACGACCAATCGAGGGCGATAGAACCTTCGTCCACCTCAGGCTCTCCTATTAGGGCAGTCCTGTGTCCTCTCGCCGTCCGGCACTTCCTCCAATGGTGAGCTCTGATCCAGCAGGTCCAGCGGGGGTGGCCTCAACCATGACCCCTAAAGATGTAGAGGCCGTTAGGGCTAAATATCTGGTCCCTGATTTCATTGGCATGTCTGCGTCGGGGCCCGAAGATAGGGTGACTTCCGACTACCCGGGTCGGGTCGCTCTATATGAGGAGTTCTTTCGGTGCGGCTGTGCCTTCCTTTCCATCCTTTTCTTCTAAACCTCTTAGATAGGTATAGGTTAGTGCCGACGCAGTTGACTCCGAATTCGATTCGGATCATCTGTGCCTTTGTTATTCTTTGCCATTTCGAGGGGGCCCGCCCAGGGCTGTCTCTGTTCAGAGCTTTCTATAAGCTCCGCCGTCAAGGTGAGGGGGCCTGGTGGACATTTACCGCCAGGCCAGGTAGAGCTTTCCCTTTAGGTCTCTCGTCCAAAATTAGGGGATGAAAGTCTCGATTCCTTTTTGCCCATGTCGAGGGGTAAGGGCCGCTTGGAGGGAGCCAGACACTAGTTCCAATGATGATTCCTCCGTAAGGGATAGGGCCAAGGAACTACTCACCCAATTGTCTAATTACCAAATCCTTGGCTACAAGGAACTTCTGTCCGAGGAGAACCTGATAGAGGCCGAGTTGGCCCCGGCGGCCGATGAGCATGACGCCTGACTTCTTCTGTCCCTACCCAAGGTTTGCTGCATGCTGTTGCTAATGCCTGTTATCTTTTCTGTGCAGCGATGAAGATTTCCGCCAGCGATTTCGAGGCTGCCCTGAAGCAAAAGAGGCAGGCGACCGAAGAGTCGTCCAGGCCAGCAAAGAGGATTCGAAGAAGGGAGCCGGCCAGGTTGACTGAAGCCCTCACGGCCCCAATGCCTACGGAGGGGCCGGCTAAGAAGAAGCCGGTTATAGGAGTGGCCCCGGAGCTGACCAGGGCCGAGGTTGAAGAAGGGGAGATCCCAGCCACCACTGAACCAACGGTGGTGGTTTTGGATGAGGAGGAGCCCCCGCCGTTGCCGATGTGCCTGAGGCGGGGCAGGTCACAATCGCTATCTGCCCTCCGGCTGCTGCAGAGCCGGGGATGGAGAATGCTCCCCTAACCGCCGGTGAGGGGGAGCTAGTAGCCAGGAAGTCCCGGGCCGGGGCGGCGGCGACCGAGAAATGGAGAGGTGATCCGAGGAGCTCATCGCATCAACCGGTGCGTTGCCCAACATGCCCCCAGGTTGAAGGTCCATAGGAGGGATCAACGCCGCCGGTCCCCACAATCGGCTCAATGGTGGACGCTGCACAAGCTGCCCGCCTTCTGTCGGGAGTTCGAACTGCCGAGTTTGAGGAGGAGATGCGGGGATTGAGTCACTCCGCACTCATGGATATGGTAATGGTTGCCATTGTCCAGGTAATTTTTGAATTCTCTTTATTTTTTATGATGTTTCTCCTTCCTACGGTTAACATGCTTCCTCTGCTACAGATGGCCAATGGCGCACTTGGCCTTCGTGAGGCGTTGGCCCACTCTTCGAGCACGATGGCCAAGGCCATGGCGCGGCTGACAAGTACAAGAAGGAGAGCATGGTGCAAGCCAAAAGCCTTGCTCGTCTTCATTAAGAGACCTCGGCCCGGGAGGAGAGTTTGGCCGGCCGACTAAGGGAGATGGAGAGCCGGGCCGAAGCCAAGAGCGGCCGGGCCTCCGTAGTTGAGGCCAAGATGGAGCTGGCCTTGGAAAGGTTGAAGGCCGCCGCGGCACAGAACGAAGAATTGACCCGGCTGCTCCAATGCGTCGAGGAGGAGGCCCGGGTTGCTACGGAGAGGGTAGCTGCCGCGGAGAAGGCGGCAGCGGAGGCAGGCTCGGAGAAGGCCGGGGCAGTGGCCTGTGCCGATGAGGCCAGTGCCCGTGCTGAAGAGGCCAAGAGCAGGGCTTGGGAGGCCAAGGCGCGAGCCAAGGAGGCCGAGGCCAAGGCACAGCTGGCTGAAGCCGAGGTGGGGCAGGCCATCTCCAACTATAAGGCCTCGCTGGAGTTCAAGCAGGAAGTCATCGAGGCCAGCCTCAATGCTTATGTTCAAGGCTTCGAGATGTATAAGGTCAAGGTATCTGTGGCCCTCGAGATCGATATCTCTAAACTTGAAGACATCCGGCCTGGGGAGCCTGACGAGGAGCCAGCAGAGAAGGACGAGAAGAAGCCTGGCCCAGGTGAACCTTGAGGGCCCGTCGCTCGTTTTTCTTTTCTTTGACTTGTGTAACCGGCCTCAGGCCCAATTTTGTACTTCCCCTTGATTGTTAATAAAGAAACTTTTGTCAAAACTTCTTTGTATTTTGTTCCATCTGTTCTTTCTTCTTTTGGAAAAAATGCCTTATTGTGCCTTAGGTCCCGTGGCCGAATCGCATATGTTGACAATGTCGTAGCCGAATGTTGCACCTTCTGAAATGTTTTCTCAACTTCAAATGTTGCACATGCTAATAATGCTGTAGCCGAATCGCGGCCTTGGACTGGCCGATGTTCGAATGCGTCCCCGGAACGCAAGCCAGCCATGCGGAAGGTTACTCGAGATGCCTCATGCTATTGTAGACTGTTTGAAGGGAGACTCATCTGCGCGCGAATCCTCTAAAGGCTTGGAATGATCCACGGGCGACTCAGCGCCAGATTAATCTTGGAGGTGCTGGGGCTGACCAGAGATGATCAAGGCTGACTTGGTCGTCTTGGGGATGCCGAGGCCGAGTGGGGTTGACCGGGGGAGGCCTACGCCGACTCGGTCAGTGTTGAAGATGCCTGGGTCAATCAGGGCCGACCAGGAAAGGCCGTGGCTGAGCCGGCCGACTCGGAGTCTGTGAGGGCCAAATGGGGCCCTTTAGAACTGTCTCAATGGTCTGGGTTCCATATGAAGGGCGACTTGGACGCGTACGAAGCTATTAGGGGCTTAACCGACTCGGGAGCACTGCTGTGCCGGGGCCGAGGGGTGTCCCATTAGCCGCGACGTCGGTGAGCTCCTTTGAACCACCTCAGGGGTTTGTGTGCCGTTTGAGGGGTGACTCAATCGGGTACGGAGCTGTTAGGGTCTTAACCGATTCGGGGCACCGCCGTGCCGGGGCCGAGTGATGTCCCGTTAGCCGCGATGCCGGTGAGCTCCTTTTGAACCACCTCAGGGGTTTGTGCGCCGCTTGAGGGGCGACTTGACCGGGTATAGAGCTGTTAGGGTCTTAACTGACTCGGGGGCACCACCTTGCCGAGGCCGAGTGGTGTCCCATTATCCGCGATGCCGGTGAGCTCCTTTTGAACCACCTCAGGGATTTGTGTGCTGCCTGAGGGGCGACTCGACTGGGTACGGAGCTGTTAGGGTCCTAACCAACTCGGGGGCACCGCCGTGCCGGGGCCGAGTGGTATCCCTTTAGCCGCAATGCTAGTGAGCTCCTTTTGAACCACTTCAGGGGTTTGTGTGCCACCTGAGGGGCGACTCGACCGGGTACAAGCTGTTAGGGTCTTAACCGACTCGAAGGCACCACCGTGCCGGGGCCGAGTAGTGTCCCGTTAGCCGCGATGCCGGTGAGCTCCTTTTAAACCACCTCAGGGGTTTGTGTGCTGCCTAAGGGGCGACTTGATCGGGTACGGAGCTGTTAGGGTCTTAACCGACTTGGGGGCATTGCCGTGCCGGGATCGAGTGGTGTCCCATTAGCCGCGATGCCGGTAAGCTCCTTTTGAACCACCTCAGGGATTTGTGTGTTGCCTAAGGGGTGACTCGACCGGGTACGGAGCTGTTAGGGTCTTAATCGACTCGGGGGGCACCGCCATGCCGGGGCCGAGTGGTGTCCTGTTAGCCGCGATGCCGGTGAGCTCCTTTTGAACCATCTCAAGGGTTTGTGTGCCGTCTGAGGGATGACTCGATCGGGTACGGAGCTGTTAGGGTCTTAACCGACTTGGGGGCACCATCGTGCCAGGGCCGAGTGGTGTCCCGTTAGCCGCAATGCCGGTAAGCTCTTTTGAACTACCTCAGGGGTTTATGTGCCACCTGAGGGGCGACTCGATCGGGTACGGAGCTATTAGGGTCTTAACCGACTCGGAGGCACCGCCGTGCCAGGGCCGAGTGGTGTCTCGTTAGCCGCGATGCCGATGAGCTCCTTTTGAACCACCTTAGGGGTTTGTGTGCCGCCTGAGGGGTGACTCGACTGGATACAGAGCTGTTAGGGTCTTAACCAACTCGAGGGCAACGCCGTGCGGGGGCCGAGTGGTGTCCCGTTAGCCGCGATGCCGGTGAGCTCCTTTTGCGAGATCTGGTCTTTGGACACGAGGGAAAGTAGGCTGTGTGGCGTCAGAAGGGACCCCTTTATTGCTCATGCTCCAGGGGAATACATCATTGATAATATTGGTGGAGGTTATCCGCATTCCAGGTACGTGGGATGGGTCTCCCGTTGAGTTCTTCTAGTTTGTATGCCCCCCGGTGAAGTGTCTCAGCGTCACGATAAGGACCCTCCTAGTTGGGGGATAGCTTGCCTTCCTCTGCAGGCTTGGATACCTCAGCCTTCCTTAAAAATAAGTCTCCGCGGCGAAAGACCTTGGGGCGAACTCGGGCATTGTAGTACTTGGCCACTCACTGACGGAAGGTCGCCATGTGTAGCCTCGCCCGGTCATATGCTTCGTCGATGAAGTCCAGATTGGCCCGTATCAGCGCGGAGTTGACTTCCTCGTTGAAGGATTCCACGTGCGGATTGGGTAGTCCGATCTCAACGGGAATGACAGCTTCGGATCCAAAGACGAGGCTGAAGGGGGTTTCGCCCGTTGGGGCCCTGGGGGTGTGTGGTAAGCCCATATCACACTGGGGAGCTCCTGCACCCATCGACCCCTGGACCCGTCTAGCCGGGTCATGAGTCCTCTGAGGATGGTGCTGTTCATGACCTTGGCCTCTCCGTTGGTCTGGGGGTGGCCGACAGAGGTGAATCAGTGATGAATGCCTAGCTCATCACAGAAAGCTTTAAATGCTTCATTATTAAATTGGCGGCCGTTGTCGGTGACGAGGGTATGAGGTAGGCCGAAACGGCATATGATCGACTTTCAGAAGAAGGCTTTGACCTTACTTTCAGTGATCTTAGCCAGAGCCTCGACCTCGACCCATTTGGTGAAGTAGTCGATGGCGACTAGTAAGAATCTCCGCTGCCCTGAAGCTGGGAGGAACGGCCCGAGGATGTCCATTCCCCATTGAGCAAAAGGCCAGGGGCTGAGATCGGGTTCAGCGGGGTAGACGGTTGATGTTGGACGTGCGCGTGGTGCTGGAAACCATCATACTTCTGAACTAGCTTGGTCGCGTCCTCCCTCATAGTGAGCCAGAAGTATCCCTGACGGAGAGCCTTTTGGGCTAAGGACCTGCCCCCAGATGATTTCCATAGATGCCCTTGTGGATTTCTCTGAGGATGTAGTCGGCGTCGGTGGGTCCTACACACTTGAGCAGGGGGTAGGAGAACGACCTTCTGTATAGACGCCCGTCGAGGAGGATGAATTTGGAGGCCCTCCACTTGAGTAGTCTGACTTCGTTGCGGTCATCAGAGAGAGTGCCATCAGTGAGATAGCGGACATAGGCATCCATCCACGTGGGCTCTTGGGTGAGCGGGAGGACTTCAATGTAAGCATCCCTTGCCATGCCGTCGGCAGAGGTAGCCATACGAGAAAGGATGTCGGCCTTGGCGTTCTCGCTTCGGGGAATGTAACTGATACTGAAGTAAGCTAGCGGGGAGGTTAGGAGCCGAACCTTGCCCAAGTACTGAGTCATAGCAGGGTCGCGCGCCTCGTATTCTCCTTTAATTTGCCCAGAGACGAGTTGCGAGTCTGTGAAAGCCCTGAGACGCCTTATTCCCAACTCCTGGGCTAGCCTTAATTTAGCCAGCAGGGCTTCGTACTCAGCTTGATTATGGTGGCTTCGAATAAAAACCGCAGGGCGCATTCCGTCTTCTCTCCGCCCGGCCCGGCAAGAATGAGGCCGGCGCCGCTTCCTTGAGAGTTTGACGTGCCATCCACATGAAGGATCCAAGTTTCTCCATCACCGCTTGGTTCAGGCTCGCGCTATTCCTTGGTAACTTCCTCAATCGCTCCTCCGTCCAAGTGCACTCGACCAGGAAGTCGGCTAAGACTTGGGACTTCAGAGCCGGCCGAGCCTGGAAAGAGAGGTCGAACTCCCTAGCTTGATGACCCACTTGGCGAGTCGGCCTGAAGTATCCGGATGGGCCAGGATGGCTCGGAGGGGTTGGTACGTGAGCACCACGATGGGATGGGCTTGGAAATATGGGTGAAGATGCCGAGTAGAGACTATCAGGGCGAAGATAACTTTCTCTGTCTTGGAGTACCTAACTTCCGCATCATGGAGGACCTTGCTCACATAATAAACAGGTCTCTGGGTTTCGTCAACATCGAGACGCACTAAGACTGAGCTGACGGCTTCCGAGGAAGCAGCTAAGTAGAGGAAGAGACTTTCCCCGTCTCTTGGCTTGGACAGGAGCGGAAGATAGGAATGCCTTTGGCCATTGAGGGCTCTCTGGCAGTCGTCCGTCCACTCGAAATTGTTCACCTTCCGCAAGGCCTTGAAGAAGGGCAAGCACCTCTCGACCGATTTGGAGATGAAACGACTTAGAGCCGCTATCCTTCCTGTTAGCCGCTGCACTTCCTTCTTGCTGGACGGTGGCCTCATGTCAAGGATGGCACTGATCTTCTCTAGGTTCGCTTTGATCCCCCGCTGGGTCACCATAAAACCCAGGAACTTACCCGCCATGACCCCAAAAGCACACTTCTTGGGGTTCAGCTTGACTTGGAAACGACGGAGGTTGTTGAAGGTTTCCTCTAAGTCGGAGACGTAATTGGAGGCGCAGGTGCTCTTTGTCAGCATGTCATCTACATAGACCTCCATATTCTGGTCTAGCTGATCTTGGAACACTATGTTCATTAACCTTTGGTAAGTTGCCCCCGCATTCTTGAGGCAAAAGGCATCACTCTATAGCAATAAATGCCTTTCTCTATCACAAAGGATGTGTGCTCTTCGTCGTTGGGATCCATCCTTATCTGATTATATCCGGAGAAGGCATCTATGAAGCTGAGGAGCTCGTGCCCGGAGGTGGAATCCACCAGCTGATCTATCCTTGGCAGGGGAAAACTGTCTTTCGGACATGGCTTATTGAGGTCGGTGAAGTCGATGCAAATTCTCCAGCTTCCGTTTGCCTTTCGCACCATGACCACATTAGTCAGCCAGCTAGGGTAGTGTGCCTCTCGGATGTGGCCGGCACTGAGCAGCTTGTTAACTTCCTCGTCGATAGCCTTTTGCCGATCAGGAGCGAAGCTTCTTTTCCTTTGGTGGATTGGACGGTGCCTCGGGTCAATGTTGAGCTTGTGGGTGATCACCTCTGGAGGGATGCCGAGCATGTCGGATGCTGACCAAGCAAAAACGTTCGAGTTAGCCCACAGTAAAGCTAAGAGGCGCTCCCGGTCCTCTAGGGAAGGAGTCCACCGACACGGATGGTCCTCGTTGGGTCATCTCCAAGAGGGAAAGTTAAGAGGTGCTCGGCTGGTTCTCCCCCCTTGCTGGAATCTTTGGGATTAGGCGCTTCTGAAGTTGATTCAGCCTCCAAAGGACTTGATGCCATGTGATAACAAGGCAGGACTGGGCTGGTCTCACCACGCATCTCTCCGACTCCTTCACTAGTGGGGAACTGCACCAGTAAACGCTGGGTATAAATAACTGCATCCAAAAGATTAAGGCCTAGACGCCCGAGAATGGCGTTGTATACCAAGGGGACCCTTACGACCAAGAATTTCATGATCACTGTGCTTTGGCATGGCGGTGTTCCATCCGTCATAGGCAAAGATATTTCACCTTCAACCTTTACAGAATCCCCGGTGAACCCGACCAACGGGGCTGCCACAGGCTGAAGGGAGTCTAGAGATAATCCCATCCAAACAAAAGCATCGTAAGTAAGGATGTCAGTTGAGCTGCAATTATCAACTAATATCCTTTTTACAGGGTGCTTAGCGATCGTCATAGAGACGATGACGCCTTCATTGTTTACATTTTCAACAACAGCAGATCTTCCCCCAGAAATTACATTACCCAGCGCCTCCTCTCCTCTCGGTCGCTTAGATGCGGAGGCCGCTCCCCAAGACACCATTCCGACCGTCCGCTCCGTGGGGGTGTTGTCGACCGCGGCCTGAACAGGCAGGGGCCCCATGAGTGCCGGTAACGGCTGTGGTGCCTTCTGAACATACTTGCCAAGGTAGCCTCGCTAGATGAGCTCCTCGATGGCCCTCTTCAAGTTGTAGCAGCTGTCGGTGTCATGGCCATAATCCCGATGGAATCGGCAGTAACGGCTTTTGTCACGGGGGAGGCCTTTCCTCATGGGAGGAAGATGCTGGAGATAAGGCTCGCCCTCGATCTCCATAAGGATGTGGGATTGAGGGACGAGGAGATGTGTGAGCTTGCTCTCGTCAGGAATGGAGCTTCGACGCCTATTGTCGGATCGGTGAGGCAGGTCAGACTGCCGGTGTCGAGGGGGTCCACTCGGCTCGGGGTGAGCAGGCTTGCGGCTAGAGCTCCTTGAAGATTCTCGGCGGGTGAAGTTAGCTTCATCTGCACGGATGTACTTTTGGGCTCGGAGGAGGAGATCGGAGTAAGAACTCGGGGGCTTCTTGTCCAAAGAAAAGGTGAAGCGAAAAGGAAGGAGTCCCCGCTTTAGTGTTAGCGTTGCCACCGCATCATCGAGATGGTAAACTTCGAGGGTAGTAGCCTTAA